>JAYMFT010366486.1:0-38036 GCA_038088735.1 Panulirus argus
ATTTCAATTAGGGCCCGGCCTTGATGTGGACTTTTGTCCGTGACTGGAGCCTTCAACATAAAAAAAAAAAAAATACATGAAAGTATGCATATAAAACAAACACACACACACACACACACATACACAGGTATATGTATACAAGGAAATGTTAAACAAGTTGTTCACATCCTATATTAGGCCAAAACTAGAATATGCTTCACTATTTTAGTGCCGCGCTTAAAGGGACACGAAGAACAACTATTAAAGGTCCAGAGGAGAGCAACAAAGATGGTGCCAGAATTATGAGAGCCAAAGTACAGGAAAATTTGTCAATCATGGAAGAGTGAAGAGTGAGGGGCGACCTGATCACAACCTTTAAGTATTCAACCCAAACGGATGACGTAGACGGTGAAGAGTTCTTTAGAAGATGTAGGGGCAGAACAACCGGAAGATATAATATGAAATTAAGCAAGAAACTTATAAGAATATACGTCAAGAAATACTTTTATAGTGCAAGGGTGGTGGATGAATGGAATAAACTTAGTAATGAGACTAAATGAGGAGAGCGAGATATGAGATTGCAAATGAGGAGAGCGAGTTCTGAGACTGTGAATGAGGAGAGTAAACACAAATCGAAACTGAATTGTCAGACAGTTAAGGAGGTGAGTATACTTATGTTTAAACCGAGTTATAATACTGCGTATATGAAGAGTATACAGATATCTAAACTGAGTTTTTAGAGGGTGAATGAGGAGGGTATACAGGATGACGTCGCGGTGTGTGTGTGTGTGTGTGTGTGTGTGTGTGTGTGTGGCATCACACGACACATTCTGACATTCGTGGCCACGCTGCCTGTGTTCATGTGGAGGGATACGAACGAGTGTACTGATGGTATCTGGCCCTATCCAGGCCCTATCCAAAGCAGAAGGGAGCACCCTCTCCAGCAAGTTGCCTTCAGCTAACCGTCTCTTTCCCTGTACGTGACGTGAAGACTCTGTCCTCCGCAAACGATGGCAATCCCGCCCATATAGAGATTCTTATGACCTGTATCGTATAGAAACTCAGTCCTTCCCTAGACACAGGGTTACATTTGACAGATACTGACGTCCACATGGAGATGAGAAGGTTGCGACACTCTTGGGCATTCCTGTGAGCAACTTACCAAGAAAATTATTAAACGGATTCTTATTCATTTTTCTTTTTCCGCAATTTGTACAAATCTGTAAAGGTCCGTTGTCATGAGGGGTGGGTGGGGCCGGTCGGTCGGTCCTCAGTCCACAAAAACTGATCTGACATCCGCCTTCAGAAACCTGTCGAGGTGCTGGCTGGAACCCTGGGGGCCCGGATCGAGACCTTCCAGCTCACTCATCCCAACACCTCTGCTTCAGCCCTCTGCCACAGAGCGCTTCTCACCGCACGATACTCATTCGCGCATATTTGATAGGATGGAACAACCTTTGCACTTTCTATGCCTTACTGTATCCTGGGAGTTGAATACAGTTGAATTCAACAGCAACAGACCACTGGGTCCTAACGAGGCTGTTTGTGATATTTTGGATTATTGCGGTAGGAGTAAAAAGCCATACAGATTTTTTTTTAAAGATGGAGACTTTTAAATTCATCTTTTAGCTATGGAGGTGTAAATAATGTCAATTGTGGATCTGAAGCGAAATATTTGTCAAGTCCATGTTTAAACGTATCTATGTTAGTGCTTTCAACTATAATTGGCAAATCATTCCATATTTCAACAATCCTTTTGAAGATAAAGTACTTCGCCTCAATCGAGGTAAAACGTTTGCCCACGAGTCTGTATCCATTACTCCGGGTATTATCATACTAATATACTCTTCAGTAGCTTAGTAGACCGAGATCAGCGAATCTTTTAATGAATCTGAATACAGGTATTAGATCACCTCTCAAGTTTCCCTTTCCTAAACTAAAAAGATTTAATGCATTTTGTCGGATCTTATAGGATTTGTTTCTCAGGCCGGGCTCTGTCCTCTCTCCATTCTTTCTGTGTTTTCCCTTAAGTAGGGTGACCAAAACTGAACATAATACCCACGATGGGGACGCACCAGTGAGTTGTAAAGAGTGAGGATATAATTTCTCGAGATTAAAAACTCGAAAGTCTTTCCTTTGAATCCACTAATTCTGTTCGCCCTTTATACTGCTTCTTTGAACTGCTTGCTCGGCTTTAAGTCACTCAATTCCTTTTCCTCACTGCCCTCTTTTAGCTCAAGAGAATTTTTATTGCAGCTTGACTTCTCATTTTTACCACCGGTATGTAAGACTTCACATTCATCAATAGTAAAATTCCATCGGTCTGTCTATGTCGGTATGAAGCTGAAGACGTTCAGTCTCTGCTGCAGTTTTATTTCCCACCTTATTATCATCCGCGAATGTAGAGATCTTACAGTAAAGCCCATTATCAGTATCATTAACATACATGAGAAAGAGAACCGGTCCCAAGATTGGTCCTTGTAGCACACCACTTGTTAAGTCTGACCATTCTGAGGCTTGACCATTGATCACTAGGTTAAGTTTACAGCCAGTTAGTTACTTTGCTAACCATCGAGGTACAACTCCATCTATACCAAGTGACTTAACTTTTGTTTAGATAGCTTTGATGAGGAGCTTTTTCGAATGCTCTTTGGTAATCTAAGTAGATGACATCAACTGCTTTACTTTCATCATACGTACTAATTTTTTCATAAAGAAATCAAGCATATTTTTCATAAATGAGCATGTTTCGTCGAAAACCACAGTGAGGATTGTTTTTACTCTAAGTGGCGGTCCTCTAAATGGTCTACAGTCTTATCCCGAATGATGGTTTCCATCATTTTGCCAACTACAGACCTTTAGTTGATTGGACGATAATTCCTGGGCAGTGATTCATTACTCCTAGGTTCATAAATCACACTGTTCGACATTCCATAAAAAACAGTTCAACATCCCAGGATTCATGCAACACACCGTTCAACAACCAAGGATTCCTAGAACACACTCTTCAGCATCCCAGGGTTCATACAAAGCACTGTTCAGCCGAAGGAGCCGAGATCGCTTTAGGAAAGGTTTTACAGTTGAGATTCTCCGAGTTGAGAGTGACTGGGTGATAAGGGAGGTGGGGCTGTGAGAAATCAAACATCAGATTTGCCTGCATACCAAAAGCCAAATTGAATAATATAAAAACATTTCTGAATTTTGCGAAGCTTCGCTTGTTCAACAGTATCAAAAAGCATATTGATATAAAAGGAGAAATAGTCACGACTTGATTTTAGATGAATATACGTAGGAACGCTAACATACGCGAACAAATGCAACATAGTCGTAATGCTTATCTTCACGACGTCCTCGACACACATTATTTCACTTCAACCGCGACAAACGCATCTCCAACCACACTCAGACTTCCCACCCTCGTCGATGCATTTTCATTACACCTTCGACACTAATTATCTCTGATATTATCCACAAGGGTCAAGTCGAAGTTCAAAGTTAGGATGATAATTGATGGGAAGAATGACAACAGTTACTTCGTACATACCTCCTGTATTGTTGGCACATCTAAAGTGCTGATTCACGATATCATTCGAATGATAAGATGCTATTTGGTTTAGTAGGACGTAAAAATATAACCAGTTAAATGAAAAAAAAAAAAAAATAAGGGTTTTGAAGATTACAAAAAATGAAATGTGACAACAAGTAAAAAAAAAACTAGATATTTTGGAAGCCATTCTTGATCTATGCAAATGAAAGCATACTAGTGTAGACAATTTGTATATCTAATTTGCTCCCCACGCCAAAAAAATACAGCTTAACACCTTGATTAGTGGTGAAAATGCAGTCAGACCTGCTGAACCGCATATGCTGTGGCGAGCATCCTGGCCTTACGCCAATCAGGCACTGTTCCACCACACTAACTTTGGAGTACTCTTTTTGATATTGCCTTATGGGCATCTTTGAGATAAAAGAGTGATGGAATAAACTCATCTGAAGTTAGCGTTGGATCATTACCATATATTGACTGGTTGATAAGGAGTAGTCAATGGCCTGAACCAGGACATATGAAGCGGTCGGGGAAAACCGAGGAAAGATCTTGCGGGGCTTGGCTGTGGATAGGTGACTCTAGTGTCCGAGCTTAATACATGATAGCTAGACAGTGGATGTGAGCGAATGAGGCCATTTCCTTGTTCCTTTCGCTGCCTCGCTAACCCGGGAAATGGCGCGCCTATATGAAGGAAATAAACAAATATATATATATATATATATATATATATATATATATATATATATATATATATATATGAGAGTGTGTAGTACTGGAGAGTATAGTGCATACAAAAGATCTTAGCTAGGTTAAAGGACGGCCTTGAACCTAGCTTAGTGAAGATAAGGGTATTGTGAAGATTAGTGAAGAATACAGTGAACACAAAATCATCCAAGCTAGGTTCAAGGCGGAACAAGGTCCGGCCTGAATTTAGATTAGTGAAGATAAGTGTATTGTGAAGATGTAGGTGTAGTGATGAAGAAGGTAATGAATGATCCAACCTATGCTGAAGAGTGATCTTGAAACTAACTCAGAGAAGATAAGGGTATTGTGAAGAAAGGCTGGCCTTGAATCTAGCCTAGTCAGAATAATAGTATTGTGTTGATGAGCGTGTAGTGAAGAAGAGTATAACAAACACAAAATCAACTTAGCTTAGTAAAGATAAGAGCACTGTGAAATTTGGATGCACTGAAGATGAGGATCAAGTGAAGATAAGAGGCAATCAACATGGAGGTATAGTGGAAAAGATGGTGTAGCAAAGATAAGAGCGTGAAGAAGATTTCTTTGCATTGATCATGAGGGTGTAGTGAAGATGAGGACGTAGTCAAGATAATGGTTTAATGAATATTTAGGAGTAAAGGTGTAAGAGAGTAAAGACGGGCGTATAGTAGTTTGGTGAAGACGAGGGTGAAGATGGTATTTTTGACCTAACCTTTAACATGATGCAAGCTAGACTCAAGGGCGTCCTCTGGACGGCAAAAGAAGCTAATTATAGTAGAGCCAAACGCAATAATCAGACAATAACCATAACTGTGACAACATATGAGGTTTAGCCAACAACAAGACTAACAACAAGATGACACCAGCTACATGTAGCTGCGACCCTGGCTTCAAGAACTATTAGTGTTTATATCAGGCACAGCGGCTGGCTTATTTCTAATTATTGCAGAGGCATCACTAACGTGTGGTGATTGCAGAGGAAGTGGTCGCAGGATTGGCGGTAGGTATGTGGCAGTGAATTCAGTAGCGGTGATTGCACTAACGATGAAAAAGAAAGATATCGCTGGTCTCTGGCAGGAGATGATTAGTGTTTTGAGCTATTGCGACGACTAAGTAAATAGAATTTCTAGCAAGCCACTGTTCTCTTTTCCTAGGAATCGACTCCCAAACAGTGACGGGAATAACAACAACAGGTTTCTGTATAGCACTGTTGACGACAGCCCCATCATCTGCTGCAGCAGTAGCGGTGATTTCTTACACTCATCGCTATAGGCCAGTCAGTGCTGGAGGGAGGGAGTGTGGCCAACCAGACGTACCGATTGCAGTGGTCCAAATAGCAACACTAGACGACGGCTCTGCTGAATGAAGAGTGTGGCGGCCAAACGTTAAATACTCTTGGCACCCGGGCAGTGAGTCGCCTTACATGGCGTCCACAACCCGACCGCTTGGCCTTCACAATGGGGCCAAGGTTCCTCTCCTACTCCCGCTTGGCCCAGAGTGCTTCTTTCATTCTTTTACCTCGATCCCAAAACTGTGTACAAATATTCTGTGGTCTCTGTACGCTACAGGGGTGTAATATTCTAAATGGTAACACTGACAGAGTGACATAGGGGTCCAGCGAATTACTCAAATGAACCCAAAAATACATAAATGTACCCAAATTACAGGGAATTTTCCGAATTGAAGTCACAGTGTACCCAAAAGGAAAGTCTTTATATCTCTGAGGGAAGGGTTCTACGAAACAGCGAAACGCTATAGCCAAAAAGAACTATGTAAGGGAACGCTGTAGTCTGACATAACACTATACAGGAAAGTTGTAATCTAACATAACTATATAAAGGAACGCTATACTCTAAACTAACCTAACAATGCGATATGAGGAAACTGTATAAAGCTAACCTAACCTAACCTAACAATATAGGAAAACGCTATAGCCTAAAGTGACCTAATCTTAGTGATGAATTACCGTTTTAGACGTTATAAAATATCTTAAGACACTTTATAATGTACTTTAGTGCAAATCCTTCAGTGAGGATATTACTTTCATTTTCGTGCCGTTGTGGCCTCATCTGGCTAATTCGCTTCTTATTGGTTATTTGCTTTCGCCTGGGTACATTGAAAGGGTTTTATTCCTGGGTAAGAGTTCATTTGGCTTATTCGCGAGTGATTAGCATTTTTATTTATTTTGAATTACTAATAAAGGATTTCATTGTTCCCTGTGTCTCGAGGTTTTGTCAAAGAACAATCTGCCAGTTTGTTCGTCAGACCAAATAAAATTCCTTTATTCTAGTCACAGATGAAGAATGTAATCTCAGTCGTCGGAACTTTAAGCAAAGAACTATAACACATCCACCAAAGTTTTTCTTCGTATCTTGACATCGGAACTTTTTTTCCCGTCCAAACTTACAAAAGTGACGCTGATGTAACGACCAAATTCCAGTAGACCTTGAGTTCCCAGGATCATCGTGAACCCACCAAGGCTGGTTGGGTTCACGGTCGTGAAACAAACAGTTATAAGAAGCCTTCGCTCGCTCCTCCACTTGGCACGGAAGAGAGCAATGTTTTCTGGCGTGTGTGTGTGTGTATGTGTGTGTGTGTGTGTGTGTGTGTGTGTGTGTGTGTGTGTGTGTACGACTTCATCGCCCATGGCATCATTCCTGTGGATCAGAGGTTTTATTCAGACAATGATATTTGGTCTTCGGGAGAGACTGCGTTTACCATTAGCTCTTTGGAAGGAGGAGACAAAACGAATTACAGAAATGAACGTACGAGAAGGAATATCTCTCCATACGTAAGAGACCCAACGATGACATTATAGCTACATGGTCTTGCACGAATCCTGGGCAATTTCGTGCATACGTTCTTAAGCGTGAGAAAATGCCCACC
Source organism: Panulirus argus (assembly GCA_038088735.1). Taxonomy (NCBI): domain Eukaryota; kingdom Metazoa; phylum Arthropoda; class Malacostraca; order Decapoda; family Palinuridae; genus Panulirus; species Panulirus argus. Next base: position 7,133 of record JAYMFT010366486.1, read on the forward strand.
GTATCCTTCGTGACCAGTCGTGGTATTCCGTACAGCAAAATTGAACGCCAGGGACACGGAAGAGACAAAATCTTCAGTGAATTTCAGAGGCTACACCCTGAAGCTGAGTAAACATTAGGCTGGGAAAAGAGAGAGAAAAAAATGGTTGAACAAATTCTAGGAATTCGTCCCTGACCGATACTTTGTCATACAAGATAAAGTTTTCAGTATTATTTACTATTTTTCGTCTATTTCCAAAAGGTCGTCAGGTGCCGCCTCACCACAGGTGGTCGTCAGGTGCCGCCTCCCCACAGGTGGTCGTCAGGTGGCGCCTCCCCACGGGTGGTCGTCAGGTGCCGCCTCCCAACAGGTGGTCGTCAGGTGGCGCCTTACCACAGGTGATCGTCAGGTGCCGCCTCAACACAGGTGGTCGTCAGGTGCCGCCTCACCACAGGTGGTCGTCAGGTGCCGCCTCACCACAGGTGATCGTCAGGTGATGCGTCAGGACTAACCATAGACGTGATAGCCTTCCAGCTGGTGCCTCGAGGGACAGTGGCGTCCCTCCGCCCCACCTTGAACCTTCCCCTCCTGTTGCACCTCGGGTGGTACGGCGCCCGAGGGGAGGAGGCATCATGCGTCCTCCGTGCCTCTCAGTGCGGCATGCAAGTAGGCTTGGAATAGTGTGTTCCCTGACATCCCCTCCAAACACACTCCTCACTCACCACCGCCTCCACCACGTATCCTCCTCTCTCTCCCATCCATCTTTCTTCCCCCTTTCCATTACACAACACCTTCCTCCTCAGCCCCTTCCATTACCCCATCCGCAGTCCCCCTCCCGGCACGTCTCCTCGCTTCCTCTCGGCCTAGGTCGTCAGGGAGGAGTAGGAGGAGGCGAGGCACGTGTCGGGTGCCCCACATGCTTCCCACATGCCAAACAACTCCCTCAGAATGACCTTGCCACAAGGCAGAGTTAGTTGTGCCTTATCAACAACAGCCGATCGGGGCAAGGTGTCCTAGTCTGCCGTATGTATACACACCATGCAAACGAGAATACGGAGGCCGCTCGAAGAGATTAAGGAGGTCAGTAGACAGAGAGAGAGAGGGAGAGAGAAGAGAGAGAGAGAGAAAAGAACGGAAGCCAGAGAGACGGCGAAGGATGCCGGATGGAGAGAGAGAGAGGAGCGCTAAATAAGGTTAGATGAAGTACATCGGAAGACATTAGGACGGGCGGAAGAGAAGAGATGGAGGCTGAAGCCCAAGTGGGGGAGAAGAGAAGATAACTGGTCACTGAAGGTCAAGCGGAGGTCGAGTTAAGGTGGTGCTAAGGCCAAAGAAAGAGGCAGGAAATCTAAGCAGGTGAATCAAGTAAACTTAGGGCAAACAACACGGGACTCTCACCGGTGCAGGTGGAATTAAACTACACGGATTGGTCTGGAAGGTCAACTGGAAGCTGGAAGTGGCCGAGTTTATTCTTGAGGAGGGGAAGTAAAGGCCGAAGTGGGCTGCGTAGAGTTTCGGAGCAGGAAAAAAAAAATGTAGGAAGGTCGGATAATTCTGACCAGCAGCAGGAAGAAGGTGCGAAAGTATCACATACATCAAGATGGATTCCAAGGCAAGCCACTTGGAGGCCAAGAGAGACCAGGTTTAGGTTTAAGAAGAGCCAGGTTGAGGTCGTAGGCTACCAAGTGACAGTCACACAATGATACCGATGGCTAGAACTGTTGGACAGAAAAAGGGAACACCTTAAGTGAATAAAGTCGAAAACTGTTGAAACTGCTGCTGTCTGATAGTGTCACTCCTACGTCAGTATCCATCTCAATGCAGTGTCGCCACCCCAGCCTCAGTACCCACCCGAGGAAGTGCCGGACCAAGCGAGACCAGTGACATATACTTACCACTGTTGGAAAGAACAGGAGGAGGCAGATTTAAGTGAACGATAACAATAAATAGATAGTACTTAAGCCCCAATCTGCATATCAAGCTACAGTTCAGTGCTATATGAAGAGAGAGACATGATGATAATAAAGAAAAAGATAATCCAAGGATAAAGAAAGGATATGCAAGGGACCGAGAGTCCAGATGACCCTATCATCACCACACCCTGGCATTAACCCTGCAGGAACATATGTCACTTACGTAACCCTCGCAGTCCTAAGGTTCCCACAACGGCGCAGTCATTGTATTACCTCTGCTCCTGTGACCCAGCAACCGCTTCCCTCGTGTAACTTGGTCCGCTGCAGGTGCCATACCGACGCCCAGCTTTTTGTTGCATTCTTGATAGCTCTTCGTTCTCAACACTCCCTCAGTCTACCTTCTTCTTGAGATGTCCAGGACACAAATGGATGCAAACGAATTCGTGTGACAATTTTTGTTGGTAATAATTAATGTGGAACTTTATCGAATGCTTTTTGAAGATCATACATGAGCAATCTCGTCGGAAACCACGCTGAGAATCGTGTATCAAGTGAGGGTCCTCTAAATGATTTACAGTTCTGTTTCGAATGATGGTTTCCATAAGTTTACCAACTACAGACGTCAAGCTAAATGAATGAAATTTTCGGGGGAGGAGATTTATTGCCTTTCTTGAATATCGGTGTCACATTGGCAAACTTCGTCTCCTCTACAACATTTCCCGTACCAAGTGACATACTGAAAAGAACAGCAAGGGTTTGACTATCTCATTTCCTCTCCTTTCACTTTCTCCAGATTAAACTTAGGTGTTTGCCGTTTTATTTACTCTAATTCCATTTACTTCAAAATGTTACAAAATGTTTTCTCCCCTCAGCAACGGAACCGGATTCGGTACATAAGTTTCATCTTCACTTGTAAATAAAGATGCAAAAAAAAAAATCATGTGGACGATCCAGATTTCCTTACTACTGAATACTCTCTTTACATTCACTGCACAACTCTCTTTACACTTTTATTACTTCTAAGTTATGTTTATCTATACTAGATTCTAAAATGGATTCCCTACCTAGATCCTTATTCATTCTCTTTCTATAAAACTTTTATCGTATCTTTTCCTTTTCTGCTGTGCGTTAACTGATTTCTAAATTCTCATTAGTCCCTCCTCTTACCGCTGGTTCCACCTGAAAAAGAGCCTAGATTCACATTGGTTTGTACACTAAGTTATCTTCATGACCTTTTGCTACAACAACTTATCTCTTTATGACCTAATTTTGGACCCAGTACCGTCATCAATACGCTAACCAATATGCGCTGGAGACAAGGCAGAACTAATCTACACCGGGTATTGAATGATCACTAGCAAGAATGTTTAGTACGCATACTTTCCTGTCAAGTGGGTTTATACACATGGTAAACTACTACATAAAAATACACTGCTAAAGTCTACAAGCTTCGGGACTGATGTAACATTCGAAATGTCGTTTTTATGACAGAGTAAATGGCGAAATCAAACTGTTCAATCGAGAAAACTTTACATGACCAAGAAACATCAAACATAACTGGATCAGTCACACACACACACACACACCTGTCTGAACAGTTGTGTGATTTTTAATATTTCCAGTAAACTGCAATTTATATATTTCCATAAGTTCATAGTTAAGTTTCGATTGATTTTTTATTCTAACTAATGAAAAACACATATCTGTGTTAATAGAAATTGAAGTTCTCATTATAAGAACACAGAAAAACTGGCATCACAATGTTTACATGTGAGTAACAGCTGATTTCCCTCCTGCTTTCTCATTGGACACTGTTCAGGATGGTGATCTGGGCCCTTCACTCTGATTGGCGCAATCTTTACCTAAGACATAATGCTCTCACCGACCCCTAAGGAGATCATTGTCAATATAATTCTCCAGTTCTAATTGGCGTTTTGAAAGTGTCGTGCGAAGTTTTCAGTGAAATTTTAATATGGCCCTTTTGACACAAGACGTGGATCCTCACACTTCCTGCCTATATCAAATGGCATTTTTCAGTTTTTGAAGAAATAAAAAGATCATCTTTATCTTAAACTTCTTTACCTACAGTTTCTTCTCTTGGGTATAACACTGAAAGAGTAAGATAGGCGTCAGATCAACGGCTTTGGCTCAACCAGTATATGGAGAAAGGTACAAGTTGTAACCAACCATTGTAAATGATAAATGTACGTCATATTCAACGTGACTCTGATCACACCCATCTAACCTCTTGAGCACAGCGGTACGACCCTTGGGTACGATATGGCGTGACCCTCGATGTGACCCTTAAAGGTTAGGGGAATTGGCAGGACGTCATATTCAACGGCCGCTCCCTCACGCTATAGAGGTCCATCAAATAAACTTTTCAGCATCATCGTAGCTGAATCCAAGGCTGGTTGTGGCCATGAGAGGACAGACACTTTCCAGTCCTAACATGGGCATTGTCAGCAATGCTGTACCCAGCCCAGACCCAGAGAAAGAAAGAGAGAAGAAAAGGGGGTGAGACGGGTTTCAACTTAACACAGACAAACACACCCCAGATAAAGACACACATCAAAACAAAGCGTCCTGGTACCTATGGCTAGGAACTGGGATAACCCTTTGGAACCCCCGACGCTCGCTGGCGTTCCTTCGGCAGTTGACAACGAAAGGTCAAGAGGTCCCGCGTGCACGAGAGGCATGAGCAAGGCTAACCAGTCCGCTAATCACGGGTGATGAGTGGTGTTCGCGCAGGTGCCAGCCCTCTGGGGCATCACCGCTGGTCGCCAAGACTCGAGTAACTAACTCGACTCAGAATCCTCCACACGGTAACTCCCACGGGGTGGCCCCCCCTCCTCAGGTAGTAAGAGGCACTCCGACGGGAGACGTTCGAGTGATGACGCGGGTGACCCATTCACACACACAAGGAGCCGTAGAAGAATCCTGGAGAAAGAGGGTTGGGTTGGGTGGGAGGCGAGGAGAAGAATGATCCACTGAAGCCATGGAGATCATCCCTACTGCAAAGGACGACTAGTTGCAGGAGCGAGCGGTGGCTAGTCAGCTGGGAGAGTTGGGTGGACCACTGCTGGCTCGCAGAGGAGGTGCCAGCAAGGTCATTAAAGATCAGTCCACGGCGGAGCCTGCCTGCCCTCACCTCACTCGCCTCCCCCCTCATCCCTGCAGAAGGGACCCGCCTCATGAGGATTTGATTTGTGCCGGGGAAACCCCGGCAAATTTATTGTGCACCCTATACTCATCCTGTGAGCGGTAGCGCAAAAAGGATTACATGGCTCGAGGAGACAACACCACCACCCACGGCACGCCAGGGTAGGCTGGTGAGAGAGAGACGGAGAGAAGAGCGTAAGGAAAGGATATGGCAGGTATTGGGAAGAGTACTAGAGGAAGAATTCGAAGAGAAGAGAGAGAGAAGATGAAGACAAGAATACTGGGAAAGAGAAGAGGGAAGACTTTAATGCGGAAGGGAGAAGATGATGGTCGACCGAGGCTACTAAATGACGATGATGATCCAACCGAAGCATCACTGGCATAACCAAACAGCTGAAGCAACGTGAGAAAAAAAGAAGAAAGAAAAATAAATGAGAGTAAAAAGCGTTAAGGCAAGGCCAGCCAGCACGTGCGGACGGAGTGGAGTGGTGGCAGCGAGCAACAAATGTAGCGTAAACTCATGGTCTTCCTGTTATCTCGGTAGTGTACATTAAACGATAAACAAATGAGTAAGAGAGTAAACATCAGCAACTGTCATCGGGAGGCTGTATATCCTTCAGTTTATTCTCATGTGTAAGGCAACTGCTTCAGTCTTGATACAAACAGAAATTTAAGAACTGTCATTCATAAAACTTTAACACAAATTCCCTGTACGATTCTGATCACAGAAACAGATTTCCTTCTCGGCTGAACAAAGGAATTCTTAAGTCAGACATTATGAAAGAATTCACTAACGACCACTTCAGATCTATGAAACTGTTCATAACTTTAGGAAATTTACGTCGTAAACATTTCGTAGATACCATCATCAACTTGCGACGACCGAAGACGAGTTGCAAGGACGAGCGAAGGGAGAGAGGCAGACGAGGAAGAAGAGGAAGGAGCTTCGGAAAGGACAAGAGTTGGACGCTTGTAGAAGAAGCGGAGATGTAAAGCACGAGGTTTGAGGAAAGATTTTGCTGCTGGCGCAAGAGGAATGGCGTATCAGTTCCGTCTAGACAGCAGCCTTTAAAAGAAAGCATTACAACAGACCTCTGGGACCCGCTAGGCCTGGCAGTGACAGTCATGTGCCCTAACATGAGCAGTCTTGAGGAACTAATGAGTCCACTCCGAGACCTTTCCAGCAGGCTTGTCACGATATACTTGTAGCAAGTCCATACCTCCGTTGTAACTTTATCAACGGTATGGTGGCAGTGCAAAAGCCAAAGTCCAGGGCCTGTGAACTTACCCAATTCCCCTGAATGTATAATAAATAATAAATAAATAAATAAATATATATATATGTGTGTGTGTGTGTGTGTGTGTATGCTGCCAATGGACTGAACCAAGGCATGTGAAACATCCGGGGGTAAACCATGGAAAGGTCTGTGGGGCCTGGTTGTGGACAGGGAGCTGTGGTTTCGGTGCATTGCACATGACAGCAGTTATCCCGAACAACCAAAACTAGCTTAATACCTGCCTTCTCCCCGATTGGCTTCTGCTTGTGTAGGTCGGGTCATGGGTGATGAAGAACACCCCTCCGTCAAAGCAAAGACAAGGACTTACTCACCAGACACCCGGCGTAGCGCGAAAATTCTGACCCACGAAAGAAATTACGACGGTGCAAACGCGCGTGCGAAATGAATACGAAAAAAAATTTGCATGAGCTCAGACTGCGCATGAGGCTGAGATATTTTGGATTAGGTTAGGTTCCTTGAATTAGTCAGGTTCCTTGATTAGGTAAGGTTAAGCTAAGTTAGATTTCTAACCTAACCTAATCACGTTCAATATCCGACGCGTTACGGTAGGTCATTTACTTCGCAAAGGTCGTAAATTTCGCTTGACACCGGACGCAACGAGTTAGCTTTTTGGACTTGCTGAACTTTTACTTGCTTCACTTCTACTAGTTAGCTGGACTAACTGTTTGTCAAGATGAGACGCCTACAAGACAAGTTTATTATTGTCCAATAAACTAGAATGTGACTGGGATTTGGAACACTGGTTACGACGGTTAGAGTTGCGTCAACAGCCTGCGACAAATGACTTGTAGATGCCTTATGCTAGCTCACCTCTTCAGGCCTGCTGGAAGTATTGATCAAGTCTTCGTTGTTTCACTCCTTCTGAATGGGAACAACTTAAAGACTTGTTGAGTAATAAAGAGGCATAAAGCCCACTGTCAAGTGCCTCTAAGATATTGTCTTTTAAGAAGAGAAAACAAAGTCAGTCTCTTCCCTATAATTTGTTTTTTGAATATCTTCAGTGGCGTTAGAGATAATGTATGAAAGTTCAGCCCTTGATGAAAAGAGTCGATATGGCATTTGGTTCAACAAAGAATACCACTATGGAGGCGGGAATTACTCCTGACCTTCAAAAACACAATCTTAGATGAACTGTTTAGCACACCCGCGTCGGTTTGGAACTGACGTGCACTATGGTTAACTACCTCGACAGACCGTTTGACCTCTTGAGCGCAACGGTACGACGCTTGAGCGCGACGTTACGACCCTTGGGTAATACGACGTGACTCCTGCCTGATCTGACCCTTCGGAGTCATATCAAAAATCACGTCATCGTACACAAGGATTAATATCGTCGTGTTCAGAGGTTGCATCGTCGTGCCCTAGAGTCATACCATCGTGCTGAAGGGTCGTACCGTTGTGTATAGCGATTAAGATATGTAACAATGGTAAATCCTTTCTCCTCACAACCATAACTAGGTAAATATTGCGCATCTCATAGTGTTAAGGCTCAGTACAGCGAAGCTTCATTCACGTTGGTGACTCAGCCACTGAAGCGTTCGAGACCGGTTCAGTTTCAGTTTTAATACTTTATTCCTTGATAGAGGAATCGGGATCCTAGTACTGTCGCTAGGTACCCCTGTACAATAATACCAGAAGCACCTGGCAAGTGTCGCGAGTACATATAAATATAACAAAGGGGCTTGCTAAAGCTTAAGGAAGTTAGGATATTCCTTCAACACAACATCAATATCATTTACATAATATCTGGCCAGTATGGAGAGGGTCGTCGTGTCTCCGTCAGGGGGTCGTGGAGTGGTGGTCGGGTCTTTGCATCATGGACAAGCGCGTTGCTCGAGGGAGTAGGGATGCCAATCTCCCAAGCAAAGTCATACCCGATGATGATACGGGCAGCAATCACGTCCCTTTTCCGTGACCCTTTCCCATAGACATGCGAGAGGTCAGGGAGTTTACGGAGGGTATCGTACCAGGTGGGCGGGGAGTCCAGGGGCACGACTGCTTCTCGAGCTTCCCTCTGCTTGCAGCGAATTTGGGTCCTGAGACCTCATATGATTTGCTCAGTATATGTTGAAACGAAGTTTAAGCTGCCTATTTTATCAAGATGATTATGACGTACTGCCATTACAAAAGTCACGTTACGTCGAAGCTTACGCTGAGAAAGTCACAAGATTGACTGAGACAATGAGTGACACCTTGATGAAATGTACTGTATAATTCGGACTTTGTAACTGGCTCCATGAAACCATACGTGCAGAGTAACAGTCGTGAATCATCTGTGTTATAAAGATGACACTTTATACCGTACGGAGTCCTCTAGGTGTTTTGACTTGGACTCCCGCGGTGTATCTGTTAGCGTTCCTGACATATTCACGGGCCGCCCAGAGTCGAGCGCATAGGTTCGAATCCTGGTTGCGGCAGTCGGCCCACAGTCAACCCAGCTTTTTATCCACTCCTGTGGTTATATGAGATGGCCTTGATTAGGGCCTCACTTGCAAGTGCCGTTTCAGCTTACGAAGTTAAAGAAATCAAGCTTTTTCTTCATAATTATGTCTTGATGGTACAAGATTTCTTGTACTGTACACTATGACTCGTTCATTTGACACGTACACATCGCATCGTTGCCATGGTTGGCTGTGTGCACATTGAATCGTAAAAAGAATCATTCAACAAAAAGTCCTGACACGATATTCGCATGTGACTCGCACAGATTTTTGTAAAAACTGAACGTGGATTGTTTTGTTTTGTCGTCTATGCCTTCACACATAAGAGCAAAAAGTCGAGGTTGGTCGCGTGTTAGGTAGCATTTGCATACCAAGCAGTCAAAAATAAAATAGATACAAGCTTTGGGTCGTCATCACATCTTCTAAACCAGTACCACTTTGAAATGAAAACCACGGTGGGGTGTGACAACCGCACAGTAGCCAGCCAGCCATATCTAGTGAAAGCGCGGACCCACGCGAGGCACAGTCGGGTCCTTAAGTCGGCGAGCAAGGTCGGTGGTGTTGGTCCTGCGTCGCCTGAACACACACACAGGCAGCGAGTGATTCCTGCTTGCCTTGATACTACATCTTTGTTTGCCGTCCGCTTAAGAATTATAAGATCCACGGCGGCAAGCGCGCGTGTGTGTAAATAGCCATGATAAGCAACGTTCCGACACAGCTCCACCTGCAGGCTTGGCCCGGGTCCCCTTCCTCTCTCTGGTATCATCGGTGTTGAGGAGCATCTTAAAGTATCTAATCATCTGTCATGCTTAATTGGGAGTAGACACTCTAGAGATACATTTCACATCTGTCCAAAGCGGGTATATGATAAGGTCAAGATCATTAGTAGTGTAACCACTCATCAAAGGATAGGCGAAGGTGAAATAGGTCAGCTTGTGTCATCTAAAAGGCAAACGCGACTAAGGTCAGTGTTTGTCATACAACAAGTGTATGACAACATATAGAAACAGACAGGGTCGGTGTGCGTCTTTGGAATTTCCCTCTCGTTCCATGGCTTCTGTTTCTGGTACTTTGCTGCTCAACAGTTTCAAAATGCCTCAGTCATCTCTACTTCAGGCAGGTGTTCTGATGTGGTACATCTACATGAATTCTTGGAGGAAATGTACTGATGGGAAGACTTTCTGGCTGCGTCACCATGGGTTGATGATGTCTCTCTAACCACTTGAAGCGCTTTCCTGCCAGGAACACTTACAATGATCCATCAAGCTGTGAGGCTCTTCGGAAAGCACACCAGCTCACCTTGATGCGTCACAGCCGAATGAAAGACGTGAACAGAGGAAGACATTGTCGTATTTTGGTCATACTTAAACGTAGACAGAGAGCTGTAAGTAAAGCTTGGGCCACAGTACCACAGTCTCGCACTGCCGTCTTAAGTGCTCCTCGAACTACGTAATGTAACCAGAGTGGATATAAATCTACGTTGTCCAAGCAGTTCTCAGTCATCTGGGTGAGAGTGTAATAATCATGTACTGACCAGTTCCTATCATGCAACATTAGCATACTACCTCGAAGCTGATCTGAATGTCATGTAAAGTTGGCTTAGTCTCTGGGCGTCCAAGTGACACAGACGGCGGCGGGTCCACAGAAGCCTAGATTCTGTGTCCTAGTGCCCATCGAGAACGTCTTTGTTTATATGGGGCAATGATCCCGTCTCGGAGAGTCCTGGTGACCTGTTCGTGAAGATGCCAGACGAATGAATGTGGTTCTCGATGCAGTGGAAGCAGCCTGTGTACGGAGGTGGTATGAATGGAGACGTCGGCTCACAATTGTCGACTGTGCTACAGACCACATCTCATAAGGTGTTCTTCAAAGTGCTAAAAGATATTCAAGCCAGTGTGAACTCAGACAGACGTTGTCTGTGTTGATAAAACTAATAATAATAATTATAATAATAATAATAATAATAATAGCACCAACAGTAATGATAATAAAAATGACAATCATAGTAATGATAATAACAATTGCGTTTTGAGCCGTTTCTGCAATAGTGAATGGTAACTGATTTCAGAATTAATCTTCGTTTCGATTTCAGATGCATCATTACCTGTAAGAATTATTTGAACGAAGCGTGCAGTATCTTAGACCGGACACGAGCATAATCCTGCACTGCCCTAATCTGTAGTGTCCACCAAAAGCTCACAGTTACAACAGGGTGAGGTAAATGAAGGTTTGTTGTATAGGACACGGATGACTGTCAGCCTAGTCTGTAGATCTGGTAAAGTAAGATGCACTTTTATAAGTGTGGAAGTCATACACACACACACACACACACACACTATGTAAACGATTTTCTTGAAGGTACGAACTCATACCTAAGTATGTTTGCAGGTGATGCAAAAGTCATGAGAGAAGTGAAATGCAATAAGGACTGCATTAGCTTGCAAGAGGACCTAAGCACACCCCAGAGTTGGTTTTATACATGGTTGATGAAATTCAACAGTTGCAATTGTATAGTAATGAGGATGGGGGCTGAGTGAAAGGAGGTAACAGCATGATTATTATTTAGCAGGATATAAGCTTCAGGATCCTTCTTGTGTTACGGACTTGGGAGTCAACATCGGCCCTAACCTGGAGTCCTATTAGGAAAATAGTTAAGGAGACGAGCAATCTGCTGGCAAGTATCAGAAAAGCCTTCAAGGAATGATTTATAAAGCTGTCCACGTCCTACATAAGGCCAGAATTAGAATTTGCTTCACAGGTTTAGTCACTGCACCTAAGGATGCACAAAGAGCGAATAGAGAAGGTCTAAAGGAGGGCAATAAAGATGGTACTAGAAACAAGAAAGCCATGTTACAAGGAAAAGCCGGAGGTTTTAATTTACCCACCTTGCAAGAGAGATGTGTGGGGGTGACCTGATCACAACCTTTAATTCATTTCAAAAAAGAGATCGACGACGTGGACAATAACAGTTCCCAGAGTGATGTACGGACAGAGCAGCCGAGAACACACCAAAAAAATTAAGTAAAAATACGTTTTAAAAAGAATGTAAAGAAATTCTTTTTGCAGTATGAGAGTGGCTGATGAACGGAACAGGACAGCCGGCGAGGCTGTTCATCCTCCGCTTTGAGACTAACGTGTGTGTGTGTGTGTGTGTGTCTACGAATCACACATCACCACCCGCCTCACACCACATCACCCCACATCTCGCTCCGCCTCCTCCCGGTCTCATCACTCAGGACCATGCTATGTGGCGCCTCTGGTGAAGGTTACTGAACATAACATCTTGTAAGCTGATGGCCAGGAAGTTGAACATGTGCACTGTAACCAGCAAGGCTGCGTGCCGCATTGTGCTCTCGTAGTCCATCACCTCTATCACTCAGCGACCTTTGTTGGTTAGCGCTGTACTGCATCAGGGAGTCTATCTATTAAAGGTCACAAGAGGAGCTGGTTTCAGATGTGAAGCAAAGCTTCTGAATAACCTTCAGTTAATGTAGCCAAGGTCAGGAGCCTCACGAGGGGCACCTGCGACAATTCTAGGGTGCGTGATGAATATTGTCCCCTGGCGATACCGCCCTGAGAACATGAGTCAGAAACCAGAGGGAAGACCACGTGCCCGGGACCATTAATTTAACTGCCTAATCACCAGTATCTCAAGATTCCGAGACTGGAAACTACTCATTACAGCCTTGCATGTTGTAGAGGAGTGATCCATTGTTACAGTTCACCTTAGAAACCCCATCATTACGAGAAGGCTAAGTCTTCCTAGACGGCGACGCTGAGACTCTAGCCCAGACGCCGAAGATTCCTCCCGCCCGAACCGCTGCTATGGTTGTACAAGGTGCACAGAGCACTACTCTCACGTCTGAAGAAGCTCCAGCTTTATGTACTTACTTACTTGACAGAGTCGTATCTCAAGCAATCTGGCCGAGCTACTCTTCCAGACCAAACTATAGAACTTGACCCTCGTTCCTTCCACCATAAGGTTAAGTCTTTGTCCATCTTTAGAAATTACTATTGCTTCTTTTTCCAATGTTGCCTCTTGTTTGTCTCCGCCACTGGGTAGACTCCGCAAGACTCGTCAAGACGATGTGTCACTGGACTTGCTGGTGTGGCCATCGGCGCCTCAAGGGTTAGCCGTTTCGATTCTTGTATCTTTGCCTACGACGATCCACTAAGATCCACTTTACTGTCTCGTGTCGTACCTGTCATCTACTACCTGTTCCTTTATATGTCAGGCTTTCGCCTTTGCTCAAAAACTATTAGACTATTCTCGTCCTTCTTTTCTCCATTCTATATGCCTTTGGCTCTCACGTTTCAGCAAGGCCTGGCCTCGATGAGGACTTCTCTCTTCGACGTGAGAAATTAAAAGGATACATATGTTTGGTTGTGGTGGGATGGTGCACTACAAAAGGACATGTTCTTGTGCTCTAAAAGACAACTTATGCACGTAAGAGAACTCTCACGTGCTGTGGAATGAGCAACCTGCAGGCAATGTGCATATAGGATGCATCTGTGCAATAGAGGACCCTGTATGGTAGGTAGGTAAAGACTGTGTGATACATATGGCTTTATCTTATATCTTTATTGTATGGGACGCTGTAAGATTTTGTATGTAATCTATAACGCTACCAACTCCTTTCTGTCTCTTCAGTTCACCTCACACGTGGGTCGAGGTGTCGCAAGACCTGCCTCCAGACGCTGGAGATGACAACATCCAGGGACGCAATACGAATCAAGGGAACCGTAAGTGGTACATGTGGAACCGACCTTGCGTGGAGGACAAGTTCTGGCCAGGAGGCTAAACTGTTATTGGCTTGTCTAACAAGGACAGAAGCCAGACTCCCCCAGCACCCAGGCTCCTCTCTTTCTTTGTTACATTTATCTGAGACGTGGGCGCGACCGTCACACAATCCTGACAAAATTTGAGAAAGTGCTTCCGCACTGGTTTAGCGAGAGCAAGATAACAACTGTTTATGCTAACTCCCAGTGACGCAGGCCTAGGGAGGGGATTCTACGTGACCGCAACACGCTAAACGTTTCCCCTCAAGACATGTTCCGCGGGGGCCTCTTCCAACACAGTCGTTTCCGACTATCGACCTCCAGCACCTTACGAAACAAGGAACCCTCGTTAGGTCTGCTTGTACCACACCACAGTGACGCAGAAGCTGGTTACGTAAATATCATTTCGCTCGGGCTCAACACGTGAGGCTGGAATTTGGGTACAACGCGGAGCCACTGGAGTCAAGATTAGCGGCGTTAGATCAAGATGCGAATGACATTTTTGAGCGTTAGAATTCCCATCGCTCCTGTGGCGTGTGATCCTGCAAGCAAATGGACAAAAGAGAAGAGAGATGATGTGCGAGGGAGAGCTGGAAAACCTACACCAGAAGCAAGTAATTAACATCTTTAGCAAAAACATACTAGGAAAAAAATCGGAGACAAGGACGATGGGCGTACACCAGCTGCCACGTCCGTGTGCTTGTTTGACAGGTCACAGGCACGAGAACGGACAGAAACCATTTCCTTGACAGACATAGTTAATCAAGGTACAAGTAAAGACAGGCGTAGTTCTGATTGTGTCAGGAAAGCTGTGTGGTAAAAAAGGAAAAGAAGCTTAAAAAGATATATATGAAATATGTCATCCTTTGCGCCATCTTATACGATTCGATTCAGAGAAATCTCATTAATGCGAATCTTCTTATACAAGGCTACATGAAGCACCTCTGAGATCTCGGAGTTCAGATCGAGATCTCGGACTTCTGTGTTAAGCAAATTCATTACAAATATATTTGTCCTCTCTTCAGCCTAATTTTCCAACAGTACATATTTGCATAAGGATCTGAGTGTCCTAGCTAGAGCATACCTTTCATCTGCTTAATTCCATTGATATCTCCTCTCTTGGAGAAATTAATAATTGCGGAAAATCAGTTTTCATGACAGAATAAGTATTGGGGATACTGACAATGCGCAGGTTTCGAAAACCTTCGCCTAGGATTCGGCATCATACACTGAAAGCCAGTGAAGTTCTGAAGCGGGGATTACTACCTGCTCCTGAAGCGGGTGTTGCTGCCTGCTCCTAAAGCGGAGGCTACTGACTACTAAAACGGTGGTCATCTACTACTCCTGAAGCGGGGGTTACTGACTGCTCCTCTTCAAATATTTGGACTTATTGCGTACTCATAAATAAAGTAATCCAACGTGGTCTCTGTGGAGTGTTGGACGAATCAGTAACCAGTTGTCACAACTGTATTGTTGGTCTTACAATCCTCATCCTTTAAATATATCTGCCGATATATGTTTGCCTCTTTTTAGTGAGACAACGTTCCGAACCGGATTCACTTGAACGATTCGACAACAGGCGAAACACCGAAAAGCATATCGCAAGATGAAGTGACTTTAAAGATATATTGCAGACAGAACTGTTCTCTGTATATGGTTTGAGGTGAGTCAAATCTTTACCCGGGGGTATCCAGTGGTAAGCATATATAACGAAAGAATGTGAACCTAGCCTCTGGAGAACAACTGGAGCCTACGCAGCAAAACCTGTTAGAGGCTTACAAGAATAGAATATTTTTTCTTCTCGATTGTGCCCAGCAGAAGTCAAACGTTCGTAAACAACTATACACACACACACACACACACACACACACACACACACATATATATATATATATATATATATATATATATATATATATATATATATATATATATATATGCGTACATATGATAAAGGCGCACGGTGAACTGAGACGATCACGGGTCCTTTAACGACTAAGGAATCGGATGGGTATGACTCGACCTCAGAACTCAAAGTCGATTAAGCAATCCTTCCCACGCAACTGGACAGATGCTGTTTGGTCATCATGATCTCTCTCTCTCTATCTCTCCTCAAGGCCAAGGTGAGGTGGCTAAACCAGTTATGCCTATTCTAAGCGATACAGGAAAGTGATTACAAGTGTCTTTAAATACCAGAGGAATTTGGTGACATCTGATTCGAACGCAGGGATGAATCATGGAGATACGGACGGCGCCAACGAACGAAACAAAACACAAGTTCGTCTTAGGATTTGCACTATGTCAGAAAGAATATGCAGACAAACAAGTTGACTTTTTTCCCCCTTTTGCTTACGTCTTTGTGCCATCACATGTTCAAAGCGTTCGCTCGAGGTGCGGCGCTGGGTTTATTTACGTGCGTGTACTACATGGCGTGGGCAGGTAACTTGTACCTCATGACTGCAACAGCAGCAACAGCAGCAGCAAGACGTTTCCTAAATGGCCCTCCTGATGACTGTAGCGAGACGTTGCCTGACCGAAGCATACAACAATAAAACGTTCACGTACGTCAACTCTCTCTCTCTCTCTCTCTCTCTCTCTCTCTCCAGAATAGAGGCTAATATTCACCCTCACCCTAAGTATTTAGCGGCTGAATTTGAATCAATATATGTTATTCATTCATCCTCTCCTAGACACCTTTCATGTCGGCATATATTCTCCTGCCGGCTGATATGCCCAAGGAAGAGGTGGGGTGGGGAGGAGCCTCATGCTTTACTATCGTGTCTCCATCTACATAGATTAACACTTCAGGCTACTACGTCCTCCAACACACCCCAATATGACTGCAGCAAGACAGAACTCTAAACACAGCCCACTCAAGCAAGGCAGCATCCAAGATTATGCCAGGAAAAGTCAGAGAAATTGATTAACACGATTGGAAACACTAATGACTCGTGCAAAAAACACTCCACTCATTATATCTTAGAGAATTATCTTTTGGTAGGCGAGCACGAGGGCGGGGTTGTCGTTCGAGTGGTGCGCAGTAGGCATCCAGGGGGCCTACTACGTACCACATGCCTAACTCTCAGTTTTTTCGGCAGTGGAGCACATGGCGCACCACCGATCAGGTGTTCTTCGTTCGCTCCTCAACCTGACGAACGAACCTATCTGTACGCCCAGATGGACAATGGTTCCTCTCTCTCTTTATTTTCGTTTTGTTATATATGCTTGTGTAGTTACCTATTTTCGATTGTCTACTTGTCCTGCACAGAGTGGGAGTCCTACACCAGTGGGGGCCCCATATCTTAAACATTCTCTGCTGTCATACAACTTCTTATATTTATGCATGGCGTTTGCCCACATCCTCATTCAGTTAACTCCATTCGTCCACAACTCAATCTATGAAAGTACCTTCTTATATCATTTTTAATTTTTGCCTAATTGCATGTCCAACTGTTGTTCTATCCCTAAATCTTTCGAAGAACTGTTCACTGTCTATTTCATCAATCTGGTCAAAAGAATTAAAGGATGTGATCTAGACACCCCTTACTCTTCTTTCTTCCATTGTGAGTAGATTAAAAAGCCTCCAGCCTTTCCCTGTAATTCAACCCCCTTTATATTGATACCGATTTTGCTGCCCTCTTCTGGACCCTCTCTATTAGCTCTTTGTGCTTCTTTAGGTGGAGTGACCAGTCCTGAGAAGCATATCTTAGTTTTGGCATTATGTAGGAAGTGAACAACTTGCTGAGTAGCTATTCCATACTTTCTGAGGCTTCTTTAGCCCAACTGTGGAGCACTGGTGCTCTTCATATACCTAGGGTGGTTCTCTTCCACATCTCTCAACCTGCGTGGAATCAAAAGCCTTCTGCCATATTACCTTTCCAGCAATCCTCGGTCCTCAACCATCCTGTTCTGTCCACAGCTAATGCTCTTCCCAGTCTTTATTCCACATATTTCATATCGGGCATTGCTCTCGTGAGCTGTAAGCGTGCGTTACAGTCACCATGAACTAGACCTGCGGCTCGTGTCTGGCCACTACTTCCCATATTTTCACTGTGGAAACCAAGAGCACGAGGAGTGACCGTTATGACATCCCCTTCCCTGCTCGTACGACAAAGCTGGGAAAATCTCCACTACCTTCTGTTTTTACTTCTTCCTATAACATTTCCATGTTATGAAAAGCTTAAATCACTTCTTCCTAATATTTTTCCTTTAACATATCATCTTTCATCCAAGATGGCCGTAATTAGGGGATGCTTTCGCTACTACCAAGTTGGCTACTACGAAAAGAAATAGGAGTACATTAGCCTTTTATCCTTCTGTTACATCACGTTGTCATGGGAAAAACAAGGAGCCCAAATGAAGCTTGGAAAGGTTAGTTTTCCTTATGTTTAGCGAACAATGGATATTTATTAAAGTTAGCCTAATCGCTCTCTTCAACTGTGTCTAACAAGTTAAAGGATTTCTTGTTAGTACATCTCTCTAGATCGCCTTACAGTACCCCGTCATGGTTCAACAGGCGAGCTTTGGACCCCAACCTTGTCGTGGACCTTTGGCGGTAAAAATACAAACGTTCAAGAGGCACACCGTTATTTGCTTATGGATATTGACGAAAATCATATAAAATGATTTGCTTTAGGCAAGAGAAATACGAGATAAACAACGCAACGGTCCGTAAATGTCGGGGTGGATTTCCAAAATATTGCTAGAGCAGGACTCTACTCGCCCTCGACTTTTTCAACAGTTATTTCTCGAGCAGTCTAAAGATGTTACGAAGGACAGACGATGTTTTAATGGGGAATACAACAGAAGCCATCACACTGTGGTATATCAATTCAAAAGACGTGTGATATTCTTACAGTTGTATTGATAAACCAGCGAATATAAAGTTGTATCCAGATGACAACGGCTAAGCTACTGTTCAAACCCGAACGATAGCGAGGTGGAATATCGCTTTCTTCTAAATCTCATGTCACAAGATAACCAGTATTTCAAAACGAGAATATATATCTCCTCACTGTTTTTTTTTTTTTATTCATCTACGAAATATTCTCACGACAAAATATTCTATCTTTTTCAGGAGTAATACCTCACATGTCTAACCAGTTCGTGGTGAGGTGTACAAGATTAACCACGGTCCGGGGTTCATCACCTCACTTTATGATGGAATCAATGAACCATTATGGGCCATGACGACTATACGACAGATGCCATGAGATTTCAACCTTATGTGATGTGTGGACCAATCAACCGCGACCCGGTACAGGTATTGGAAGCCTAGTCCAATTCAGTCTTAGAATACTATGGTGGTGGTGGGCCGACTGGCGGGGTCATGAGAAACTTGGTAGCAGAAGAAATGCGGTTTTCACAGCACAGATGACGAACTGCTCCCCACTCCCTGTATGCCCTTGAACTGATGTTTTCTCGAGGAAAGCAAGATGGAAATGTGCAGTAGTGACTGAGTGATTAAGTTAATATCAATCGTGTAAATCACTGCGATTTCTTTAACTTTATATGTTATGTGAAAAACTGCAAATTTTGCAGACAAATGAAAATTAATGAAATTAACATGTAGAAAACGAAATTCAACATACGTATGGACGTATAGAAATTAATAATTCCTGTATCTTGTCAACAAAATAACGCAATGATACAGTAATACATGTTTTTATAGTCATATATGCTTTCACAATACAGCTTGAATATATACATCCATTCAATAACATCAGCATTTTGTACCTATCATTCAGTACCTCAACAGTATTAGTATTTTCTAAATGTTATTCTCTCCTACATTGGAAAGAAGCAATATTTGCAAAGAGTTCTCCTCACATCTTAACACATACGTCAATAGTGGTTTATAAATCATAAATGATGTCTATATATGTTTATTTCCCCAAGATAATCAGTTAATGACGATAAACTTAGGTGATTACCTTTACCTTAGACATCATTTGCAACATAATGGTATGCGGTGTCATTGCATTATAAACAATCTGTGTCTGCAATCCGTGGGTCCACCCTAGCCTAGTCTATCGTCCTTTCTAGCGCTAAGTCCATTAAAACACCCACGCACAAGTTGAGAGCGGGCGCTGCGCAGAGGGAAAGGCAAGAATGAGGATAAAATATCACATTAAACTCACAGAAAAACAAAAAATTAATATGGACAGAACATTTGAAACCTCAGTCTAAAGTTCCGTGAGGAGATGCGGATTACCTTATTGTCAGTGTTAATAAACAAATAAACTCGGGCGTTTATTCTCACTTTGTTTTCGTTGACTGGGAGCGGCCATAGTAACAAGGATGAATTCGAGGGAGGAACTTGGTGTTTGTTCACATCTGCGAGTTCTGAGTGTATATTCTCATTTATCTACTGTCAGTCCAACAATGACAGTTCTTCTTTACTTAACAAACCATAAACAACAGACAGAGTAATGTCTCCCACAATCAACATACAAGCGTAAATAAGATAAACGAATAATCTCTTTAAGCTCGCGCGCGCATGAGAACGGTCAAAACATATTCTCTGAATGCATCTTTGTTGATACGGCTGTACCACGTGGACGAAATCAGATGACAAGAGCAGCGATATACTCCTCGCGTAGCTGTAACAACCACTGGAGTCCCTCACAGGCTGTGTGTGTGTCAGTAAACATTATCATAACAAACATACTGGCTCCCGCCCGGACCCAGCGCTTGTGTGTGTGAGGAGTTTTCACATTATTTAATATACGATGACTACGGGAGGTCATATCCTAATATTTCCACAGGGGTGAGGGCGTCTGGAAATGTCACCTCGAGAGGTAAGGGGTTTTATACTGGGATGAGAGAGGTGAGAGAAGAACTGAAGGTACCTATATTCATCATTGGGCTGAGGGGCGGCTCAGGAGCGTCACTTAAAAACCTTGTTTCTGCAGCCTAGCCCTCATATTGTCCCGACAGAGATAGTTACAGTGAGCATCGTGGTGGAGCCAGGAATGTCAGTGATGCGCCGAGATTATGCGCGAGTTTTTATGCGTTCCTTGGAAGGATGCAGCTACATGACTAGGTAGTATTACTCTAGTAACAAACCAGACCATTGCCATTTGCAAGGGATAGATTTCAGTGCATCATACACAACACTCGAGTCTAGATAGTGACTAAATGTACAGTAGAGTTTCGGACTTTGCTGTGGCTACTACTGAAGTCATCGGAAAGAACTCATCCAGTTATGGTAGCGTACAAATGCATGATAGAGGGTTAGTGCATGATAGATTCAGAGCATTATAGAGGACCAGTGCATGGTAGAGTGCCAACGCATGCAACGTCAGTGCAAACAACTTACTCCAAGCAAAGGTCATGCAGTGATAACCAACTTCATGGGCATTTGCGTTCTTACTGCACTTCCCTTGATACCCTTGTTGACAAGATCAACCTCAGATCTACAAAATGTAGGAAACGGAAGAAAAGAACACATTGCTGTAGCGTGTGTGTGGGGGGGGGGGCCGCGTTCTTTTTTTTTTTGAGGGGGGGGGGGGGGGGTTATCGGACGTGCGTCTTAGAGTACAGCAGATATCATATAAGGGAATGAAAGGCCGTCATACAGTTCTATGCGTACAGTTACAGATAATACAAGTGGGAATAATGTGTACATGTGAGATTAAGAGTAAGTATGTTATTCTGTTTGACGCAAAATGAATTGTTGAATATAAACACAGATTTAAAGCTTATCGAATAACCTTGACATGTAGTTCATTTGCATGTTACTGAAAGGTAGTTAAGTAAACTTTGAACTAGTTACTAAGGCATCTACCATATTCGTTAATGGGTCGATATATGTTTTGTGTACCTGGAACAGAGCGACTCGTGCCTGCACGTACTAACCTGAGTGTTCACAACAAAACGCTTTTGGACGGTACAGGTGTTGCACTGGCCATTGTTGAGAATACTTCTCGATGTCTCGACATTGACCAGCTGTTGTGGGTCGCGGGGATCGTTCACTGTTTACCAGATGAGAATTGGTTGCAACATACGTACTTGGATTGGAATCATTTTTCTTTACATCATAATCGTGTGTAGTTTGTGGATTGTGATCACTCAAGATGCATCAGATGTCAGTTTTACAGTAAGGGTGAAGTGTGAGGATGTTAGAAAAGAGGGAGGATGTTTGAAGGAAGGTAAAGATGTTTGAACCAGGCTGAGGATGTTTGAACCAGGGTGACGATGTTTGAAAGATGTTGATGTATTATTCAATGTTCGACTAGATGCATCCATATTCGTTAACCTATCCGACCAGAAATTCACAATGTAATTCCTATAATGAAACGTGAACTACATTTTTTTAAGAATATTTTAGTGTGATTAGGTTTGCACAGTTCTCTAAGTGGACCAGATCTATAGTTAATTTTGTTGCATTTGATGCAGATTTTAAGAAGATTCGTAATCCAGTTTTTATCATAGGAATTTACTAACTATCCTCACCTGAAGATGTAAATCTATAACCCCCTCCTAAAGGCCAATCAGTTACAAGGCTTAACTCAAGTCATGCATACCATCAGCTGAAGCTTAGTTAGGCAGTTCAAAACTACCCAGGCCCATTACTCATAAGGGATTAATTAGTCCGACTAGGCTTTGCCGCTGAGGGTTTATTACTGCGTAGATTGTCTGGTGTGCAGTAGAAAAAATATTCTTGATGTGGCAGTGTACGCGCATGATATTATCATTAAAGGACCAACCACAAGCAGATCATTAGGGAACACCAGAGCTTGTGCAGAGGAGGACATGAAGAGGCAGGATTACGAGTAGAGAGAGAGAGAGGTCTACATTCATGTCTACAGTTCTCTAGCAATACGTGAACTCCCTACCCGGGGAACACATGCACCATACGAGAAGGTAAAGAAAAGAAAATAATTCAGAGAAACGCAAATCTCTGTACCAAACAGGTGACAAGAATTGGGGACAATTTGTGGGTATGATTAAATATTGCCACAGATTATCCCCCTTGGGCTACGTCTTGAACGTTGCTGAAAAGAAAAAAAAAATGGGTAAATGACCCTTGCAGGGACTGGAGACATGTTGACAAAACTCAAGTGGCAAAAAATATTCTCACTGGAACCTGTGACTTCACTTGTATATCAATGATCCAGTCAAGTGTCTCTGTTTGACATGTGACGCAATGATGAGAGTTCAGTGGTCTTGACGGATGATTAGAAACCATAAAAAATGTAGGACGTGGGTGGACTTAAACCTGTTCCGTTTGCATCGACATCATTTGTCACAAACCGAGAAGACTAATTCTGCAAAGGAATTTCCAGCTGTTCAGTCAGTGGGTAAAATACAGAAGTATTCATTTGACGGACAGTTTAAAAGTGAAGATGTAACGAGGCTACTTGAGGCGAAGGTACATACAGCTGAACCTCAAAACGTCGTCAGAAAGAATTTTTCGTTGGTCATTGGTCTTATCTGGATATGTCAGCCTGTTATGCCTGTTATGCCCGTTGGCCAAATTCAGTGGGAGAAAGAATGTGTCAGGTCGTTGGCGCAGGTCAGATGTGTCTTGACAGTACCCGTGGCTGGAATAAATGGGTATACCATAAAGTACTCGCTCAAACTAGACCATAGGTATGGCTAGGCTGGGTTGAAGTAAAACGTAAACAGTGCAAATATCAAACTTGATTCGAAATAATGAGAACTCTGGAATAAATGGATGTGTCCAATATGGAAACCATTTACTAGTTCCTCTCAAAGACATGACAGTCCTTGAAGAACTGTATTTTCATCCAAGCATAGTCAGCATGATGGGTTTCGCCAGATTTTATCTGTTTTCTCCGAATATTGATATTCAGAAAATAGTGTAACCATAATAATTTGCCAATATGCAGGAACAAATCAGGATGTCAGCAAATAATACATCCGTGGGACTTATTCAATTAACAGTAATCCAGAGGGCATGTGCTTCCAGTAGTATGCTAGGCTGGAGGTGATACATACAACAGGATCTGCTGATAAGAGTATCCGATCGAACTCAACCCGTACCTGTACTGGTCCTCCCCACAAGCCGTGCCTGTACTAGTTCTCATAACCAGCACCACCTCACAACCCCTTCCCCTATTGGTTCTTCTCATACATTATCACCCCATACACTACAAGTAACAGAAATCAAAGAAAATTTTATGCCTTAGGGGAAGTTAGCTTATATTTTCATCTCTTCTTTTCATTTATGTTCCAAGTTCTTTTTCTCCGTTTTGTGCAATATAAACATACATTTTCCCTCACCTTCAGTGACTTGCCCATCCTCGAGTTACTGTCATTACAGCAAATAAAAAATGGAATACAAACTTCAACTCGATCGTGTGTGTTATCGTATTACAGTCAGTACAAACTATCGTTTGATAAACTCTTGGTCTATATACTCACTAAAACCACTATCATTAAATACACTCACAACTTTGGCTTTGGTTATTTCTTATCATATACATGTGGGTAAAAATTCGCCAGATGCAAAGCAGCCATAAGCTTTTGTCTTTACGGGTACATAACAGGCCCATATGTGACAGTGAGACATAAACTCTCTTAACTGGATGTGTGTGTTACATGAAATGACTGTTTACCGTTTGAGAGTCTTGTAACACCAAATTGACACCATACAAACTCGGGTGTAATGAATTTCAAATACTTATCGTAGTTTACCATCACCCGTTTTCTCTAAGGATCGACATTGCAAAAAACGTAAAGTACTTAGAGGGTAGACTATGTTGAAAATAATGCTTACCGTCTAACTAAATCTATACGAATTGTGTGGGTAAAATTAAAAATGGAATAGGAGATATAAGTAATAATTTGTGCTTATACACCCAGAAACGAGAAGAATAAAGAAGATAGGAAAATGTTTGGGAAAGCCCAAGAGTCAACAGCTTTCATGCAAGGAATGTACTCGTTTTAGTGATGGGCAATTGAAAGCAAGAGTGGGTAATGCGGCAATTAAGGATATAATTATTTTGAATTAAAAATGGTGAACAGCTTGTGGAGCTGCATGCACATAAATTAGTAGCCAATGGACTTCGGAAAACGGGAGATGCTATGGATAAGAAGAGAGTGATGAATTTAAGTGATCTTGGAAAAGTGGCTTATGTGAAGAGATTCCAGGAAACGCGGTGTTTCAGACACCTGGGAGTGGACGTGGCAGCGATTGGGGCCATGGAAGCTGAAGTGAACTATAGGGTGGGTGAGGGTAGCTATGGTCCTGGGAGCTATTCAGGAGCGTGTGGAAAGATAGGTCCTTATGGTGAGGAAGAAAAGGGTGTTCTATGCACGCAATCCATGGGCTCAAGCGAGAAAGTACGGTAGAGTATGAATGTGTCGGAAATGAAATGTTCCAAGGACAATATAGACGAGGAGGGTTGATCGAGTAAGAAATGATAAGGTGAGGTAGATGGGGAGACCACTCTGGATATATAAAATTGGAGTGGAGAAATTTTTGAGTGTCCAGGGCCTGAAAAATGCAGGAGGGTGTAAGGTGAACTGGAGCTATGTTGTATAAACGGGGAGACGTGCTAAAACTGCATTAAACCAACACATACGAAGTGGTCAGGGGAAACCATAGGAAGGTCAATAGGACCTGGTCGTGGATAGGTGGCTATGGTTTGAGTACATTATAGATAACAATGCTCTTAACGTGTGTAAATGTACCAAGATGAGAAGAAGGGAGAGATAGGTAGTATGTTTGAGGAAAGGAGCATGGATGTTCTGGCTCTGAACGAAACAAAGCCAAAGAGGGAAGGGAAAGAATGAGAGCACGCTGATACTGTTTGGACTTGTGGAGAGGATGAGTGAGGAGAGGACTAGGTGGGTGTACATATCAGAAGTAGGGGGATGAAGGTGAAGGAAGAACCGAGGCCGAGATGAGAGGATGGACTGATCGGTGTTTTGAGTGATGGCAGCCTAAGCACAAAGGAGTGTGTGAAGCGTGCACTGGGCAAAGTGAATTGGAGAGATGTGGCGCACAGGGGACGGCATGCTGTCACTGGGCTGGACAATGGGCATGCGAAGCGTCCGTGGAGACCATAGAAAGGTCTGTGGATCCTGATTGTGTATAGGGGGCTGTTGTTTCGGTGCATTGTACATTCAAAGATAAACAAAAGAATTCAGACAACAAGAGACCACAGAGTCCTAACGAGGCTGATTGTGATAGTGGAAGAGATTAGAAACTCACAAGTCAGTGCATGCAGTGGAAAAAGACATGATGTTTCAAAAGACAAAAAAAGAAAGACTTTAAACTTTTCATAAGGAGGTGCAAGTAATGTCCGTCTCCGATATGAAGGGAAATATCTATCAATTCGTAAGCGTATCTATGGTACTGCTTTAAATCACTAACTGATAAATCATTCCATTTGTAAACAATCCTGTTCCAGAAAAAGTACTTCTCATTACATGCAAAACGTTTGACCACGAGTTTGTATCCATTACTACGAGTGAAATCAGACGAATCTATCTGTCCTTAAGCAGCTTGTTAGATCAAAATCATCGAAGCCTTTAAACATTTTGAATACTTGTATTAAATCACATCTTAATTTTCAAGTCGTTTAATCGTCTCTTTCAGGATATGTTTCTCGGCCCGGGAATCACCGCGGTAGCTCGCCTCTGTACTCGCTCCGTTCTGTCTTTTTTCAAAAGACAGACCACATATCTAAGATGGGGACGCAAAAGTGACTTGTGAAAAGTGAGGACTTTAATTCGAAAGCCCTGCTTATGAAGCCAAGAATTTTTTTCGCCCATTTTACTGCATCTGTGACAGCTGGAGTGGACGTTAGCAAATGAGAGTGTTCTTCATCTGTTCCTGGCGCTATCTAGCAACACGGGAAAATAAAAATATACATACATCATGGAAAGGTCTGTGGGGCTTGATAATGAATAGGGAGTTGTGCATTCTATGCATTACACACGACAACTAGAGAATGGATGCAAATGGATGTGGCCTTTTTTTACGGACTGTTCATGACGTGGGAAACGGCAGGAAACGGCGATCAAGTACGAAAAAAAAGTTCTTTCCAACTGACTTACCGTATCCCTTCATGATTCCATGGGTGAGGTAGAGGGGCGCCCGGCCCGTGGTAGACTTCTGACTCAGGACGTCCCGTATGACTTGAGGGTCGGCCATCACCACCACCAGCACTCCTCCCATCCTCAGGCTGAACACGCGCCCGTATCGCTCCACCAGCTTGACCATGGTCAGGTGCGGCGCCACCGGGTTCACCCAGGGCAAGTATCCCACCTGAAATATTGCCGTACGGTCACGTGTCGGATAACAGAGGGTTTGTATTAACAGAAAATTGTGTCGAGAAAATTCCTCTGACTTTGGTAAACAATTAAGAGTTATTATGATTATTCGTTTTAAATCTATCAACAATAAACATATGTTGAGCTATTTAGTGACTTAAGGGATTAATCTAATTTTCAAGGCTAAAAAATATCTTTGAGTAAGTTTTTTTCAATGATTGATATAAGAAAAATATTTCAAACTATCTCGTTACCTAATTTGTTACATGTTCTTAAAACAAGGTTAATCTTATTTAAGATTCAAAACAAAACGATTTCTTTCACTCTGCAACTTTTGTATCAGGTTTTCTTTCATTCGTTTTGCTTTATATTTGTGAAAAGAGAATTTACAAACTGGAGAAAAGTGAACCCAAATCTACTTGCTCTGGATCTAATAATATTCGCACAATATGAAGGAAAAAATTACTCTTTCATGGAATTCTATTACTTGTGAAATTTACTCTTACGTATCATTATGTAACAGAGAGCGTCAGTTACTGCCTGAAGTAAGCCAGCATAACTTCAGAAACGATTCAGAATGTTACGTGTGTATGTTCAGTTTGCCTTCACACTGCGATTCGACATTTAGCTCCCGTAAGAATATGATGGGAAAATTTCATTATCAATGTCTCGTTTACAGACGTCAAACAGGCGCAGCGTCTCACGTACTTTGGTGTCCAGAGTAGCATTTTACTTGTTAAATATACCCCTGCCTGTCTCATCCTGGCCAGCACTACGGTGTCAGTTGTAAACACAGTACATCCAGACATAGGAGGATAGTTATTTATGCCAGCTACATGACGGTAGAGCACAGGGCTGACGTCCGTCTTTCTCTGTATATCATTGCGTCTGTCAGTCTGTTAGAAGGTAGGAAATATGGGCAGGAGGAAAAACCTATAAGAATCCTATGTAGGTCGACTGTTTCAGAGTTCAAGTCAAACTTCAGGGGTCAGCTACTTGTTCCAATTGTTGGCTGATACAAGGCCGGCAGCGGTGGTCAGCTGCTCTCGGTAACGTTTCTTGCCAGCCTCTATAGTTGTCTTTCATCGTCAGAAGTTGAAGTATCAGTTGTTGGATCGCCAACGATTTATTCTCAGTCCAAGCAAGACATTCTAAGTGTAAACTAAATTTGTAAGACATTTGGTCCTTGCGTATTAAGACAAACACTTTCAATCACCAAACTGAAGTTCACTTTTAGGCAGCGAAGTTCGTATTCTCGAGTACAAATGAAGACGTGAATTGGCTCTTCTAACATTAACAATCTATATTTTTTAATATACGACTAAAGTAAACATAACTATCTTACCAGACTACAGATGTGCGTCTTGGTTCATGACTGAGTATAGAATACGTATCTATAACCATTCTGTCTCTTAGTCCACGGATAAGATTCATGTACTTGTAAACGGCCCACATCTTTGTGTCTTGGTCAAAATTCAGAAAAAATCAGTTGTCAGTTGTCCAAATCACTGACCGAGTCACATTAGGGAGGATCTCTAAGGCATGAAGACCTACCATCTGGCTTTTATCGTGTGGGTAAGTACAGATACCTCCGTCAGTGCCTACCAAGGGAAGTCCCCAGGGCCCCGGAGGAAGCCTTCGGGAGGAGTGCCAGGCCCACAGCGCGTAGACGCAGCAAAGAAGGGCGCTTGCCGCCGCCAGCACCTTCTCCACGCTCGTGTTCGTCGTCCACACGTCAAGAAATGTCATCCTCGCGGAATCTGAAATGATATTGACGAGGTAAACATACAAAGGTTGGGGGCGGGTCTTGCTGAGTGATAAGGCTGTCGACTGCTCACGCACACACACACCTCATAGTTCTGACTTTACTCTCTTCATAGAAGGACATATACCTGAGGAAAGGGACTATACATGAATAATACTGAAAGGATTCTGTGCGATTCATGTGATCAGTTTACATATCTTTCACCTGAGCTGACGCAGACACGATTCACAACAGAACGCCTGAGTTGTACGTCTACAGCTGCCAAATGGCCTCAGTTTCCCCATCTGTGAGCCATGATGTCCACTCCTGACGCATATTACTCGCCACCGAGCCAAAGAACCTGCCTTTGAGCCATGTTACCTGCCCTAAGTCCTGATTTCTGGTTTGTTTACACTTACAAAAACACGTGAAGAAGTAGAAAAGAAATAAGTATCACTTCTAGCAACGCAATTATCATCTTTTGATAATCTGTGTAACAAAGGAATAATTCACCACCACAGGGCTTGAAAGAGGGGCCATTAATTAGTTCCGTGTGCATGACGGTACGCCCCTTAAGCGCGACGGTACAAAACTCTGGCGCGCTGTTACGGCACAGCCTCACGACGGTGCGAACCCTAGGTAGGTATAATGGCGTATGATGGCTTGACCTCATCCCTGATCGTTAAAGAGTCACGAAAATGGGGGTCATGACATGACAATCAGTAACCATACATTACTGGCCCTGCGAAAATTTCTCCTGATATGTAGTGGCGTATTCACCAATTGTGCAATAGCCACCTCAGCTCGTAATCAGCTGTATAGATTTAGTTAGCAAAACTATTTCCGATACTTGAGAATACACACTGCCACGTTATTTCATGATACGAAATACAATACTCGACCTGGTCGTCCGCAGGGGTGGGTGGTGCAGCGTGAGCGGCCGCACCAGTTTCCAGGTGTCGCCTAATCATCACGAAGCAGTGTTCCGGTGGACACCATCCTGCCGGGCAATATCAGTGACACCGTATCCCCCTTCGTTATGTAGAGCGATAATACGTAGCTCCTCGAGTTCCCTGTAAAGTTTCCATATCAACTAGCATGTGTAAGGCCCAACTGCCCCACGTTGCCTCTGTTTTACACCCAGCGTGCGCATGTGGTTCACGGCATATGGTTCGTAGTTCATGACACGTTCGCTACGACCGAACCCTCCCTCTCTCATTATTTGGACAAAAACATAGCACCAAACCGGAATAATGAAACGAACAAACACCCTGACTGTGAACCTCATGTTTCCTATATTACTACGTAGGTTGCCAAAGCTGAATACCGGCACTCATCTTCCTAACATTGAGTAATAAGTCACGAATACAAACGATGGAATCGTGTGTTTTTATAGTAAGAATGGAGGCCAGAACATTACAGTAGAGTATAGCACCAGTAATCAATACGGTGAAGTTATTGTGACTGGTGAACGATATAGCAATATGAAGTGGTGTAAGCTACGGTGCATAATGCATAATGCATCGAGTGGCGATCATTATGGAGAAAACACGGAAGCATAAGGAGACTGTTGAACATTATGGCGGTAATTTTGTATACTAAAGTGACTAGCAAAAATATGAAAATTTTGCAAGACGGTGAATGGAGAAAAGTAAGGCTGAAATATTGTTACGTAAAGGTGCTAGTAAGTAATAAGTCTGAGTTATGCAAAAGATAAAGATTGAAGTGATTCATGGATATTTCTCAACGTGTAGTGATGGTCAAAGACTTGAGTGAACATAAGATACAGTCCGTGAGCATAATGTAATTACCAGGAAACTTTGTAAAGTATAATAATTTCTTGAAAGCCTCGTCACTCGTGACTGATGGCAGTCACGTACATACATACCTACACCCCCCTGGCGACGGAAGGTAGGAACCATATTTGACTGTTATTTATCTACTTGTGTCAACTAATTCTAGGTTGAGGAGGGATGGGGAGGGGGGATGAGGAAGGTGTGAGCGACGTGTTTGTTTATTGCGGCAACAGACACCTTCAGTGATACTTAGCAACAGTGTTTGTATGGCAGCATATATCAGAGTGCAAAATAGTGGCTCTAACTTTTTTTTCTCTGTTTAAGGCTCCAGTCACGAACAAAAGTCCACATCAAGGACGGGCCCTAATTGAAATATGGAGAGAATTGAGAAAGGGAGAAAAACATAGAGGGAAAGTATTTACAGATTTTTGAGAAAGTGAAAATCATGTCTCTTGAAATGAGCTAGGTCATAGTTATTGGGAAAGACATGAGAAGGAAGAGAGTTCCAAAGCTTCGACGTGTAGGGAAAGAAGCAGTTCTC
>JAYMFT010366487.1:0-22218 GCA_038088735.1 Panulirus argus
TATTATCATTATTAGTATTATTAGTATTATTAGTATTATTATTATTATTATTATTATTATTATTATTATCATTATTACTATTATTATTATCATTATTATCATTATCATTATTATTATTACATTTATTATCATTATTATTATTAGTAGTAGTATTAGTATTAGAATTATTATTATCATTATAATTATTGTTATTATCATTATTACTATTGTCATTATCGTTATTATTACTATCATTACTATCATTAGTAGTAGTAGCAGTAGTAGTAGAGGTAGCAGTAGTAGTAGTAGTAGCAGTAGTAGTAATAGCAGTAGTAGTAGTAGTGGTATCATTATCATTATTATTATTATCATTATTATCATTATTATTGATACCTTCTGCAGTTTCTGCGCAAGTCGGCGTCTGGAGTGGGAAAAGTGTGTGAGGAGAAAGTTTAGAATTCATGTAAATCAATGTAAAGTTAAGTTTCGCCGGGGAAAGAGACAAGGGCGGCTGAATGTGAGTTTGAATGGAGAGAATCTGGAGGAAGAGGAGTTTTAGATACCTGGGAGTGGACGTGCCAGCAGATGGAACAATGGGTGAGGGGGCTAAGGTCCTGAGTGCATTAATGATTGTGCGTTAAGAGAGGTTACTATCTGTGAGGGCAAATGGTGGAAATGTTTGATAGTGCAGTAGTCCCGATGGTGTTGTTTGGATGTAAGGCGTGGGTCCTGGACAAAATAGAGCAGAAGAGGATGGATGCGCTGGAAATGGAATGCATGAGGACAGCATATGCTGAGAGGAGGGTTGAGCGATTAAGTAATGGTAGGATAAGAGAGATGTGTGATAATAAGAAGAATGTGACTGAGAGGATTGAAGAGGGTGTGCTGAAATGGCTTTGACATACGGAGAGGATGAGTATGGAAAGGCTGACTAAGAAGGTTTACCTGTCAGAACTGGAAGGAACAAGAAGACCGAGGAGGAAATGGAAAGGTTTGGCGAAAGATGCTTCTAGTCTTCGGGGCCTGAACATGCAGGAGGATGTGAGGCATGCGTAGGATAGAGCGAATTAGAACTTTGTGATATACAGCGGGCAACATGCTGTTAATGGGCTGAACCAAGACACGTGAAGCAGTCAGGGAAAATCATGTGAAAGAGTGTGGGGCTTGGCTGTGAACTGCGAGCTCTGTTATCGGAGCACCATACTGACACCTGTAAAGTGGATGTGAGCAAATGAAGCTTTTCTTCGTCGGTTCCTGGCACTACGTGGGAACTGCAACTGTTATTATTATTATTATTATTAGTAGTAGTAGTAGTAGTAGTAGTAGTAGCAGTAGTATTAGTATTATTATCATTATTATTATTATTATTATTATTATTATTATTATTTTTATTATTATTATTATTATTATAATCATTATTATTATTATCATCATTATTATTATTATTATTATTATTATTATTATTATTATTATTATTATTATTACACAACCCCAAGACCTCTATATCTCTCTCCTTTATCACTTTTGTAGCAGACATTTCAAATTGCTCTTAACCAATATATCAGGGAACTCCATTGCTTGCATCACTTTAAAGCAAGAGGGATACTTATTTGACTTTCCTCTCCGTACAGGTTCTGGAGCAGGAGAAGCATGGACTGAGGCGAAAACTGACAGCGACAGAGAGCGAATATGAGATTAAGATTCAAGAGCTCTCCATCGACATCCAGAATGCCAAGTAAGTTTTTGTTTCAGATGAGGCCAGTTTAGAGGGTGCCAGGCTAACAGTGGCACTGTAGATGGGTGTCAGGGTGATATTGAAACTGTTGGTGAATGCTGGGGTGATGCTGGCACTGTAGGTGGGTGTCAAGGTGATTCTGGCACTGTAGTTGGGTGCAGAGGTGATACTGACACTGCATGAGGGTGCCATAGGACAGATTCACAATATGGGTGGGTGCCAGGGTCCAGATGCCAACTGTAGGTGGGTGTCAGGGTGGTGCTGACACTGTATGGGTACCAGGGTGATACTGGCCCTGTAGGTGGATTCCAAGTTGATTCTGGCTCTGTAGGTGGGTTTCCAAGGGCCAGGTACACAATGTGGGTGGTTGCTAGGGTGGTGCTGACACTGTGGGTGGGTGACAGGGTCCAGATACACTGGATGGGTGCCGGAGTGGCACTGGCACCGTGGGCGAAAGCCACGAGTCAGATACACACACTGTGGGTGGGTGGGTGGGTCTCAGGGATCCGTACAGTAGCTGGTGGGAGGTGCCTGGGGTTATGCAGTCATTTTGTAAAGTGACGGTGGTTATAAAGTCACTGCTGGAGGGTTCCAGAGGTCATACAGTTACTGCTGGAAGGTGCCAGGGGTCATACAGTTACTGCTGGAAGGTCCCACGGGTCATACAGTTACTGCTGGAGGGTTCCATTGGTTGTTCAGTAATTTTCGTTGTTAGTTTCTAAGCCTTTGCCTGACAGGAACCTCTGAAACATTTCCTGAGAAAATAAAAATTTCTTGTGCAATGAAAATCTGAGATTATATATAGATGTTACTGAATTGCTTTCACTGTTACTGAAGCTTTCCTAGATTGGTGGCAGTTTTAGCTTTCGTTCAAAGTGGAAATGCTGGAAGTGTTTACATGTTGGCAGTGCACAGCTTTTTATTGCTTTTTTGCACCTTTTTATTTTCATTTCACTCACGCTTCTGCAGAGAAGAGCTCCAAGCACAGTAGGTACTCTTGTCATAGTCTCTCGTAGATTGTGAGACTGAAGGATCGTAATTTTATGTTGTACTTCCGTAGGGTTATAGCCATGTGTTGTACAACTGTAGGGTTGTAGTCTTGTGTTGTATAACTGTAGGGTCGTAGCCTTAATGTTGTATATCTGTGGTGTTGTCTTATGTTTTTACACTTGTAGCGTTGTAGCCTTGTGTTGTACACCTG
This sequence comes from Panulirus argus, assembly GCA_038088735.1. Taxonomy (NCBI): domain Eukaryota; kingdom Metazoa; phylum Arthropoda; class Malacostraca; order Decapoda; family Palinuridae; genus Panulirus; species Panulirus argus. The sequence goes on from JAYMFT010366487.1 coordinate 2,916, forward strand.
TTGTGTAGTGATTTTGTGATGTACATCTGTAGGATTGTAGCCGTGTGTTGTACACCTATGGTGTTGTAGACTCGTGTTTTAAACCTGTATAGCAGTAGGATTGCAGCCATTTGTTGTACACCTGTGTTTTGTAGTCTTGTACACTTGTAGTGTAGTCTTATGATCCACACCTGTAAGGTTGTAGCCGTGTGTTGTATTGTAGTCTTATGTTGTTCACCTGTAGGGTTATAGTCTTGTGTTTTACATACATAAGTTATTCTTGTGTCACTGCTGTACCATTCCCGTGGCACTGCTGTACCATCCCAGTAGCACTGCTGCATTATTCTTGTGGCACTGCTGTACCATTCCTGTGGTATTACTGTACCATTCCTTTAGCACTGCTGTACCATTCCTGTGGCAGTATTGTACCATTCCTGTGGCACTGCTTACCATCCCTGTGGTGCTGCTGTACCATTCCTATGGCAATGTTGAACCATTCCAATTGTACTACTATACCATCCTTGTGGCATTGTTGTATTATTCCTGTGGCATTGTTTTAAAATGCCTATGGCACTGCTGTGCCATTCCAGTGACACTGTTATGACATAAATAGTCCCTTAAGGTCGATGTGCCAATGATACTATTGAATGTGGTAAGCTGTAGTGGTCAGGGAGATTTTAACTGGTCCTGTATGGTTGACGTTGTACTTGAAGAACTGTGTATTTATATTTAATGTAATGTATGATTTATCCTTTGTTAGTAGAATATTACTGTTTAGATTTGTATGAAATTTTTTGTCATTTTTACAAATATTTCAATATGTAGGTTATTGTTATTACATCATAAACCATTTATCTTGTTGTGTAGTAGTTAATGTGGGAGGTAGGTATTTCTGACAGTATGGAAGTCAACAGGTGTGCATTTGTCAGATATTTTAAGACAGCATCATGACATTTTATGGAGAGAAAATATCAGATAAAACCATGTGGGAATAAGTAGAAATACAGTGAATGCAGTAATACAGAGTTCGCTATGGACTATTGCATGTATGATATAGTGTAGGCAAGGAGACATTGCTGTCATGGACATACTCTAATACGGGCTCTATATATTGCCCTTCTCCCGTCCTTCCTTCTTCCAGGGGTGACCTGCAGGAGCAGAGGGAGGCCCTGCGCCAGACAGAGAGAGAGAAGAGCCAGCTCATTGACCAGCTCACCGAACAGAACCAACGGCTCACTACTCAGCTCAAGGAGGTTAGTTGGTTACTCTCTCCTGACCATCACCTCAGTGGTTGGCTCAGTAGAAGTTATTCTGATGGCTGCTGTCTGTTAGGAACCCCAGGGGACCCTTGAGTATTTCATCAGGAGTAAGTCTTTGATTCCTGATTGAGTAATTGGCAAAGTTGCCAAGTGCTTAAGGATAACTTGGGCTTCCTAAAGGGGCAGTTCAAAGTTTGCACCTGTTCACTTGGATCTCAGGTCTGATGTCAAACAACTTTTTCTTTCTACTCTAGAGTGCGAGATCAAAATGTGAAGTGAATACGACATTACTTCATGAATTTTTATATAGTTTGGTTAATCTCCATCCTTTTCAAGTTGATTTTTTAGATATGATTCTATATGTAATATTTAGGATGGTTGTGGCCACTTGGTAGTGAATTAGTGTATCCTTTTCCATCCCCCACACAGTCATCGAAGCATGAACACCAGCTGGAACAGCAACTGCAGCTCCTGAGGGACCAGTTCAACCTTAGGAAGAGCAATATGACAGAGCAAGTGTCCACACTCGAGGTGCTCCGAGAGGAGGTGCGTCATTAGCCACTCATCTCCAAGTTTCTGACCATACCTGGTGATACACGAATCACCCATAGCCAGTAGATGGCATGTTAACATGTCACTTCTTGCTAAATATTTATCCAGTAATTCTCACCTGAGGCTATATATAACCAGTATCTCCCACCTCAGGTTATATGTAGCTAGTAGCTGGCATTAGCAGGAGGCCCTTGGTCAATACAGTGTACAGAATTACTCATAATTTAGAATTATAACACTTATTAGGGAACGTGACCCTATAGGTATACAGTAGGTGGCTTAAAGATAACTTGTTCACTAAGAGAAGTGAGCAACTTGTTGATTTTAAAAGACATAGGAATTATACAGTAAGAGCAATCTCTCTCACTTTAAATATTTGCACAGTAGGTAATTTCTCAATGTAGGAAAAGTATCTAAATCAGAAACACATTTTTAAGTATAAAAAGTTCATTAAAACCTTACATAATCATGTGCTAAATATATATGTGTATTCTTGTGGGTCTTTTATTCTCATAGTATTTGCACAAGAACTGTGATTTCCAATCTTTACAATCTTGGAAAAAGTTTTACAATTTTTAGGATCCATACACTCTTTATATCACAGTGGTTGCACAGTCTCATTGCACACAACACACACATCCACCTAAAAGAGCTCAGTACATTAATAGCCCCTTCATATTACCTTATTTCACAGCCTCCCTTAGACTACTTTAACTTTCCAGCCTCCCTCAGTTACCGTAAGCTACCAGCCTCTCTCAAATTACCTTGACTCATCAGCTCCCTTTGGATTACTTTGACTCACCAGCCTCCCTCAGTTTATTTAATTCACCATCCTCCATCCAATTACCTTGTCATACTGGCATCCTACAGATTACAATGATTCTCTAAATCCCCCTCTGTCATTGTCTTTACAGTGAGTTCTATCTACATCATATATTACTAGCAGTATACCTTATTAATATTTTCATTTTTAAAATGTAATTAACCACGTGCTCCACACAAATAAACATAATTTCTTTTGAATTCCCCCCTCACACTACGTACAGGAGGTAAACATAAATAACCTGAGCCCCCTGGTGTTCAGATTCCTATGGGGATCCTTGATGTTTGAATCCACATATGGATCCCTGGTGTTACACTGGATCCCAGGTTTTAGATTCCCCAGATTATAACATGAGTATTGGTTCCCACAGATCAACCTACTGTCGGACAAGAAGCTGGAGCTGGAGCGACGCATTGACAGCCTCCTGAACGAACGGGAGGGCCTCAGCGTTAACTTGGACGAGTCCTCAGACAGGATCATGATGCTGGAGAAGCAGTATAGGGAACAGGAGGCCTTGGTGAGTGAGTCCTGGAGGCTAGGGTGAGCCTTATGGGTCAAGGTAGCTCCTGGGTGTCAGATCTTGTGGTCATGGTGAGTCCTAGAGGCCATGGTAGGTCCTGAGGGTCATGGTAGGCCTTTAGAGTCGTTGAGTACTCGAGGCTAGGGTATCGGGGACCATATGAGTCCTGGAGGTAAGGGTGGGTTTTGTGGGCCCATGGTGAGTCCTAGAGGCTAGGATGGGTTTTGTGGGCTTATGGTAAGTCCTTGAGACAAGGGTGGGTCCTGGGATCAAAATGAATACTGGAGGACACGGTGGGTCTTGGGGGTCATGGTGAGTCCTGGAGGCCAGAGTGGGTCTTAAGGAGTCTGGTTAGTTCATGGGGGTCATGGTGAGTCCTGGAGGGTAGGGGTGGGTCCTGGGGCCATAGTGAGTTCTGGAGGCCAGGGTGGTTCTTAGGGACCCATGGTGAATCCTGGAGGTCATGGTGGGTTTTGGAGAGCCATGGAGATCACTGGAAGCCAGGATGGATCCATCACTTAGGGGCTAAGATGAGTTGAGAAAGTCTCTGTGGATCCCATGATCATGGGCAAATCAAGTGTGAATAGTTTCCAAGTTGGATTTTAACAAATTGCAATGGTGGTATTTTGACATTGTCGCTATAGCGGGTAGTAAACATTGTTACCAATTTATATATTTCACACAGTTCCCACAGAAGTTTGTCATAAGAATTGATGGAATCGTATGAATGAGCACTTGATATAACTCACTCAATTATTGTGACATTTTGTCTCTTTTATCTAAATGATTACAGTGTACAGGGTGTTGAGGATATGTGTGAGTGATATTCCAGTGGCTGTGTACCTGATCAGTGCCATTAAAGCAAGAATATGATAGTAGATTAAACAATCATCTTTCTCAATGAGAAGCATTGGGGTGAAATAGGAGGTTCTTATCATATAGAGTTTCAGTGGTCCATTTTATTACATTTTGAAGGAGCTAGATTGATCCTGATAAGATTTTAAAAGTTGCTTGTCAGTAACACAGCTGCAGTACGATGAGTTTTAGAATAAAAGGTTACTTGTGAAAAAACAGCTGTAACCACTTTTATTGTAGAATGAATAGTAACATGATTAATACAGTTGTATGTACATCATAGTATAGAGTGACTGCTTCATTTTGTTTTGAGGTGAAGAAATGTGTAAGTACAATGTAGATATTGAGCCACATGTATAATGATGCTCATGATATTGACCCTCATAAATTATGGGGAACATAGATACTGACCCTTATGGATAATGAAGAACATAGATACTGACCCTCATGGATGGTAATGGATGTGATGTGATTATCTCCCACCTGTATGTACAGTCCTGTTTCTCTGTCCCTGTCACTCATGTGTGTGTCACTCTCACCCCAGCTGAGGAACAGTCAGAGGGACCTGGATGACCTGCGCCACACGAATCTGTCACTTACAGACCGTCTGGAAGCCTTCAGTAGGAACTCATCCTCACCTTCCACAGGTCACCCATCTCTCATGAATGAGATTGACATGAGCGACCAGGAAGGTGAGTCTCTGGAAGCCATCACTCATTTGTTAGGTATGATTTTAGGATTTCTGAAGAGTTTAAGGAATTACAGGGATCTTTAAGAATCTCTTAGGGACCCTGAGGAAAATATCATGGAGTTGCAATAGTGTTTATAGTCACAGAAAACCTCTGGCCATCTCATAAGGTCTTAAGATATTTCAGAAGGTCTACAGAATATTAATTGGTATTTCAGAAAACCTAAAAAAAATGTTAGAGCTTAACTGCATCTCATAGGATCTTAAGACATTTCATGGGGTCTCAGGGGATATAAGGCTACATTTCAGAAACTTTTCAGAACTTTCGGAGAGTTTCAATACATTTCAAAATCTTTGCTTTTCTTGGGGAACTTTTAACCTCCTGTGGGAGTCTCAGTACTTATCAGAAAATTTAAGGCTCATCCTAGAAAAGTTTTGGGGCATTTTTGTATGTCTAAATGGGAATTCATTGAGATTCTGAAATGAGTACCTTCAGGCGATTTGATGTTTACCCTTCCAATCTTTTAGCAAATCAAAGCTTGATGCCATGTTCTCTCCCATTCCCTTCACCAGTCCAGGAGTGAAGCCTATTTCTCCCTTCACTTTTTCTCATTAGAAGTGATGTTTCACTATCCTTCTGCATCTCCTGCAGTGTCGCGGCCACATTCACACCCCAGCCTACCAGAAGACCTGCTGGAACTGGACGAGGAGATAGAGTGCGACGACCCTGTCCTCTTTCCTACCACAGACTCCGACACGCTCAAGACGGTGAGCTCGAGCATGCACTCTACTAAACTGCTCTGTTTAGTGTTCTACATTCCTCCCTTCGCACACACACACTACCTCTTTTCCACATCTAACACTCCTAGTCCTTCCATGTTACATGTTTTTCCATACATTCTGATACTCTCACCACTTATCCAACTACTTTTCCAGTCTCTTCAGAGGCATGGGTTTGGATCCCACCACTGCCAACAGTGTTAGGACCTCATTACACCATTAGGAGGTCTTAGCACTTATCCACGTATTATTTTCTCTTTTTTCACCCTTGCCTCATCTGGTCTTACCCTTCATTATTACTCTCCTTATTTAACTTCTCACCTGAGATTACCCATCGTTTTACCCTTCCCTCTTCAGCTGTCCATGTTAAAACCTTCACCCATGTGCTTTAGTTTTCCCATCTGCCTTCTCTAACATCCCAGTATTTTCATCACCCCTCAGGTAGAACTTCAGAATTCATAAATTATATTTTCCCAAGCAAATTTACTTAAGCATTTAGGGTGTCTGGTTCAGGAGTGTAGATATTTCTGGCACTTTGTTGTGTGTTTATACATACATATATATATATATATATACATATACAGTATCTGCTTTTTTTATTTTGTGGTCCGCTCAAATGCTTCACAAGTCAGAACGTTTAATCTAAAACCAGTGATTATCTTTTGTTCTGAGCCTCTTATTGGTTCATTTCATTGCTTCACTTCTGATGAAAGAGAACAAAGCATCAGTGTTTGTTAAGATTGCTTGTGATGCATTTCACTTTTTTTTTTTCTCTTTTTTTGGTTTCTAATTTCATTCCCTTTTGTTTCTTTTTCAAGGGCACCACTTCTGTAAGTGACACCACACCACCACCAGCCTGCTGTAGTAGGTCACCTGTAGCTGGCACTAAAAAAAGTAGTGGTTCATCTTGCCATGAAATATATATTAACTCTAGGCTTTCAGCTCCTGACATCATGTCACCAGCTGACTGGAAAAATTACTCAGTCATTTTTTCTTCTCTCTTGTGTTTAACCAGTGCATGACAGTTGATTATTAATGCATTTAGCTCTTAAAAGCATACTAAATTTCCAACCAGATTTTCCTTGTAAGATACTAAATGCCTGATATTTAATTTTGTAGCTAAATAAACCTGTACTTCTCTTTCCTGGTAAAGCCAAAACTAATTTAATCTACTAAAAAGAATCCATCTTTAGTGCAACCTCTTGTAACATTCTAACTTTAATGTACTAACTTGTTGCTCTCTGTTGTGTTGTAGTGGATTAGAAATAATGTAGTGGCCTACAAGATGTTAAAGGAACATTGAAGCAGGAAGAATGATGTCTGACTTTCATTTCTGATAATGAGATAATTTTTTTACTCACCTGTTTCATCACTTTTATTGTATAGTATGCAACAGATGCTTCCTTCACTGTTGCTAGCTTAGAGTACAACAGATGCCTCTGCATTGTTGTCGGCTTACAGTACAACAGGTTTCCCTCCAGTTTTGTCTGATTACAGTAGAACAGGTGCCCCTGTAGTATTGTCACTTTATTGTACAACAGTTACCCATGTTATGTTGTCAGCTTACGGTACAACAGGTATTCCTTTAGTGTTATCAGCTTACAGTACAATAGATACCCCTTCATTGTTGCCAGCTTTCAGTACAAAAGATTGCCTTTTAATGTTGTCAACATACATTATAACAGGCCTCCTTGCAATGTTGTCAGCTTATAGTACAACAGATGTCCTTGTGGTGTTGTCAGCTTACTCTGTACACATGCTCTTGTGCCCTTTTTTTATCAACATTAATATGATGATTTCTCACAATGGTCTGCAAAGTTCTTGCAGCATCTTTGGCCAGCGAAATTGTACAATACTCATAAATATTGAAAAGTACTTAGTTTTTTCCTGAAAAGATAGTAAATCACAGTTTGTGATATTTAATGTAACAACACAAAGGAAATGGTGGGGGAGGGGGGAATAAAAAACTTGATTTTCGGGTCTAGCATATTACTAACATACAGTTTAGTAAGTGTGTTTATTTAGTCATCTATTTCAAATAAACACTTTATTTATCTTTTCTTGGTTATGATGATAAAGTGTAATTTTCTTCAAAGGACATCTGGAAATGCAGTAGGAAATATCTAATACTTTTGTGGCAGCAGTTGTGTTGTTAAGTATGTTTTTAATAGATATGTTTCTTTTTATTTATATACTAGTATTATAGACTTTTTTTCTGTGATCCTTTTATCTGCATATACTTTCATGTATAGTGATGAAAGCCAACCCATGTTATGATTGATTAATTTTGGAAAATACTGTGGTATTTTGTGTATAACATCTTATACTGTTCACATCTGTCATTTGGGGTTTCTTTGCTAATCAAAATATTATATTTCTTGCATAAGTATTATAGATTCACATGGTTCTGCTCTTTAAATCTTCACTGTATTGGTACTTTTGTTTGACAGATGTTTTATATTTTAATTACTTTGCCCCTTTTCTGTCATCTGATACTTTTAACTTCAAAATTTTTTAAATGTAATATGTTTTGCACGACGTATTCTGTTGTTTGATGGAAGATGAACTCACAATTGACAAGTACATTAGTCCTACTAATTCACTGCTTACCTTTAATGTAACTAGTCATTAATTTGTTGGCAAACATAACATCAAAGATGAGTGTCCCTCATCTTTCGTCATACCTAGACCAATCAACATTTATTGGCTTTCATTACATTACTTTGTTGTATTAATATCCCTTGTTATTGATCGTCAGACTTAGACCACTAAAAAGTTGTTAGCTTTCATTATGTCACTATGTTTGGTTAATGTCCCTTGTTATTGGTCAGACCTAGACCAAACAACACATGTTTTAGCTTATGTTATGGCACTGCATCATGTTAATATCCTTCATTATTGATCAGACCTTGGGCGGGTAACACATTAGTTGGTATAGATAATGTCACAGTAGGTTGAGGAAGGTTACATCACCAATCCCTATACCACTCACAGCTACGCCATGAGGTCGTCGACGTCATTGGGCAGGTTCGCGTCATGATTGACCAGTTGAGGCACCGACGCAGGAATTCCCTCACTTCCCTCTCCACCAACTCATCTGATGAACTGACGCCCGACAAACTGAAGGTGTGTTATTGGTGTCCTCCCACACCAATCCTATCCCAAACTTAACCTGACCTGTATATTCATTCCAATGGAAATGTGATAACCTCTTTTCTCCTTTCAATGATAAACCTTTTTGGTTTCTAGATATCCTTTGTTCCTTTATCTTTCATATGAGTTTCCACTGTAACAATACTCATGATCATCCCCACTAACAATGTCAATGTTTTTTAGTTCTCTTTTTCTCTAATTCCACCTTGGATGATGCTATACTGTTTCTGTGTTCTTCCCCTCCGTCATCTTTCTTTGTGACTGTCTTTCCCTTGGCTCTTTCATCCTCTCTGTCTTCTCCTTGTGAAAACAGATAGGAATTTAGGACACTGTAACTGTTGTATAGCATATATCATTGTTATAAATCATCAGGGCTTCCATCACCTGTCTCTCCCATGTACTCTCACTTCAGTTGCTATCCCTGATACTCACCATCCCTCCTCCCTACCAGAACATTGTCTTTTCAATGGTAGTAGTCACCTGCTATGCCTCCCCTGCCCTAGGTCAGTTATTTCTTCCTCAGTCCATAATATTCTCCTTTAGAACACTGAGCCAGTAAAGAACCAAAGGAACTCAGGACATATGTGATTCTTGTCACCACCAGCATGGGGTACTGGGAGCCGTGGTACGGGAGTTGCGAGGTCTGGTGAGGGACCTCCTGCGAAGGGAAGCCAAGGGCGAGTGTGCCTCCTGCGGCCGGAGTGAGGACAGACTCCAGCTGGAGCAAGAAGTCCACCGGGCACTTGAGGCTGTCGACAAGCTCAACATTGAACTCTCCGATGTTAAGGACAAGCTCAAGGCTAAGGTAATGCTCACCAGTGTAATTAATGTGATAAAGCTTTCTCTAGATTGACACTAAATGTACATTTCTAAGGTGGATATTAGGGCATAGATATTCCTCAGCCTGTTCAAAGCCATTGCTAGGAAGTAGGAGGGTATAGTACTCTTAAGTTTGTTCAAATTAGTTGTCCCGATATGTGCGACCATCCTGTTTCTCACATCTGAATTAAACTAACTCACACTTATTCAGGTTATGATTTAAGCACACTTGTTATGAACTTATTACAGAAATAAATTTAAACAAACTAGACATGACCTAATCCAGTTTGCAACTTGAATTGAGCAAACATAAACTTCATCTCATGAATATAAGGTTAGGTCCATTCTGTTGAATTTCAGTAATGAATTAGTCTGACACCATATGTGAACCAAAATGATTAAAAGTTTGGTTTAAGGATGACAGTCTAGCAAAGAGTTAAGGTGAGAGTTGCATGATAAATGTGATAACATCACATTGTTAAAAGTCATTCTTACTTTCTTCCCAGCACGTGCATTTCATTGGTCTTTTCCATACTTATTTTGCAAAAAGCATAGGAAAAAACTTTATCCTACTTTTGTCTTCCCACACATATAGTTAAAGGATGAGTATTTCAATAATGTAAAGATACCTGGCATCTTTTTTATAGCAACATTGACTGTTTTTTATGATAAATGAGATGGCAGAGGCAACTGAATGCCCCAATCAAGGCCACTGTATGTATGTCTATGCAAGCATGCTTTTCATTGCACTATATTAATTATATGTATATACACACACCAGGACATGAATATATATATATTTTTTAGGTAGGATGAACAGCTGATTGGACTGTGTACCAACCACTACTTATACCTTTGGCTTAATATGTGTTGATGCTGTTGACATTTATGCTAGAGCCTCACGTTATACTATAAAGAAAATGTCTCATGATGATCAGTGCTTGATTCCTTGGTGTTGAAATTTGTAAGACAAATTCTAACTGAACGTTTGATCCACAGACTGATGAGGCAGCGGACCTAGGGCACCAGGTGACCCTCGGGGAAGCCCAGCTCAAGGCTGTGGCCGAAGAGAGGGACAACTTGAAGCATGACCTTGAGAACACACACCTGGCCAAGGATGAGCTGGTCAAGAAGGTGAGAGACCTGGGGGGATGGGAGGTGAACAGACTGAGACAACCAGAGGAGATAGAGATAGAGGGGAAAGAGTAGGAGAAGAGATAAGATGAAGAGAGAAATTAAATAAAAAAGACACACATACATACAAAGAGGATCAAGAGAGAGGAGAGATCTGTAGAGAAAATTGAATAACATGGCGAAAAATACAGAGCATTAGAGTTAAGTATATACTCAGAGCTTCAAGTTTCAAAAGTTTCAGTTTCAAAAGAAAAGGAGCCCCATTCAAAATATGGTGAGGTGCTTGCATTACAATAATAGCACCAGTTTCAGCAGACTTCACATGTGTAGTCATCTGGTAACATGATTATGCTTGCATTATTTGCAAAGCGTAACAACCTCATGGATTTGTCCTGTTAATCTTATAGCATTACTTATCATCTTGTCCTTAGTATATAGTACTGAATTACTGTAAAGAGAGACAGAGATGGAGTAGAAGGGTCATACAGTAAGGAGGTCTATGCTAACCTTAATCATCCCCTACAGGCCTGGGACATGAGGGACAATGCTGTTGCCCGCAAGAATGCCTGTGAGATCGAGCTGGCTAGGACCAGGATCGACGTGATGCAAATCAACTCCCAGTTGATGGAAGCCATTCAGCAGAAGGTGGAGCTTTCCCAGCAACTGGAGCAGTGGCAGGTGGGTGGCTGTACTAACAAGGTCAAGGGGAATTGGCTTCTTTAGGTGTGTGGTTATACCATCTGGGGCAAGGGGGACTAGATTCTTCAAGTTGATGGCTTTATCATCTGGGCAGTGGGGACTGGCTTTCCAGGTGGTTGGGTGTACCATTTGGACTAGGGGTAAGTAATTTCTCCAGATGGGTGGCCATACTGTGTGGGTAAAGGAAATTCGTCTCTTTAGTGATCAGAAAAATAATGGGAAACCTTCATTGGTAAACCATGGGAGGAGGGAAAGGAGACAAGCATATGAAGGAATTATTGTAGAGAGAGAGAGAAGCACTATGTTTATAAAAGGGTGAGCAATAATGTAACTAATTTTGTGAGAATAGTACAACAAGTGGAAATGTATGTGAGGAACAGGATATGTTACCTCCAGATGCCTCATACATATTGTCATTTGTCGTATTCCCTCTGTATTGTTGTTTTCACTACTTTTCCTACCTACTGCTATCTTACTTTTTGTTAGGTATGTACCATGCCAGAATGTGAGGGTTGTAATGCATCTTGTGTTGGCAGGTGGACATGCAGCAGCTCCTTGATGAGCAGATGAGGCGGAAGCTGAGCAAGCTGGAAATGGGTTCGAGTGCTGCCCGTGCCCAGGCTGCTGCTGCTGCTGCCAATGGCAGTGACTCAGACTCCTCCTGTAGTGGAAAGACCTCACCACGCAAGAACTCTCGTCTCTTCTCCCTTCTCACCAACCTCAAGCGGTAACCTCCTCCAAGCAGCCTTGTGTATATGTGGTCGTTTCCCCAGCAACACGTTCTCGTCATCATCGTCAATGGAACCACTGTCATTATCAATAGCCCATATGGTCATTGTCTTCAGTGTCTTCTGTTATCAGCTCCAGCACCAAACAATCCTCTCCATCAACTCAAGCTTTCCTCTCTAGCAGTTCTTTATCTTCAGTATTCCAGTACCATCATTTTTCTCTTTAAGAACCTGAGATATCACCATCTGGAGCACTAGTCCTTTCATCTCTGAGCATTCTAAAAGAAACCTGGCCCCATCAAACACTGGAAGAGCCTTCCTTTGCAGGATTAGCAGGGCTGCAGGAACATCAGGTTTTGCCTCACACCAACTGACCCTCCACAAGTCACCACCACCTCACACACACCTGCATACTGTTTGCAGCACCTTCTGCAGAAGTGAACACAACCAACACCACAAAGTTACCACTGAAAGCGATTGATGGGGGAAATAGAAATAGAGTGTGGTTGCTCAAGGATGCGGTCTCAGGCCACTTGGTCCAAGAGTCAAAGGAAATGACAGTGTTGGTTAATTGAATGTTTCCTGGACAAGAGGCAATTTAAAAAATGAGCATGAAAATTGCATTTAATGCTGAAATTTTGTGTTCAGCTTTAGCACTTGTAAAATTAATTGGCTACACTTTCATCAGAAAATTGTCTCTTCTCTGTATCACAGGGAATATGAAAGATGAACTTCCTGTGTTCCAGGTGGCCTGGTGCACGCTTGATCTCCCTCTGTACCTTTTGCCACACTGTCATTATAGTCGCTGTGCCAGTAATACTGTCTGGGCACCACACTGTCCTCATGAACCCCTGTAATCGGACATTGATTTAAGTTGTCCGACAGAGTCCAGAGTAAGAGTTAGCATGTTTGTGTGTTTAATTACTATTTGTATGTGTATGGGGAGAGAGGTATTACACTCTTGTTGTCCCTTTATAAATGTGTGTGTGTGTGTGTGTGTGTGTTCGCTGTCATAAGGAGGCTCCATTAAAACCAAAGTGTTTCCCCATTGTAGCAATGATCGTTTTCATTCAGCATACAGTTGTCCTGATATGTGTGACCATCCTGTTTCTCACACCTGAATTAAACTAACTCACACTTATTCAGGTTATGATTTAAGCACACTTGTTATGAACTTATTACAGAAATAAATTTAAACAAACTAGACATGACCTAATCCAGTTTGCAACTTGAATTGAGCAAACATAAACTTCATCTCATGAATATAAGGTTAGGTCCAGTCTGTTGAATTTCAGTATTGAATTAGTCTGACACCATATGTGAACCAAAATGATTAAAAGTTTGGTTTCTTATGCCATTAAGAATTGTTTTAATTATTCTTAAAGTAAAACACTTTTTCAGAAAGAGGTGCAGCCATTTGTCATACTTTTTACTCCTAAGATTTGTTGAGATATATAAAGGCTTAAATTTGAACTTGTGCTGAATGGGAAAGACTATCCTCCCCAAACGGAAAACATAAATGGTTATTATCCTGTGAGAAAGTGGAAAGTGATTGCCGACACATATTTACTTCCTTGAGTTAGGCTCATAAGCTTTAATTCTGATTATTAAGTCAGTCCTTATTATTCCTGGCTTTAATATATTGTATCATTTTTATCGGAGCACACTTAATGCTAAGTGAGTCTATTTAATGAACCAAAATCCTTGTCTAGATTTAATATATTTTATATGGACATGTCTTGGCATCTGCAAACAAAAGAAATGCTGGACATGCCAACATACAGATAGAATGGATTAGGAGACTAACACTGATCTACTGTTAGTGGTCAGAGTAGTGAATCTCTTCAGGATAGATTAATAGTTATATATTGATAGTTATACTATACTTAGCTGTGATATATTGAGCTCTTCTTGGCTTGTACGAGTTAAAGAATACTATGTCTATTTTTTTTAATGACAAGCTCCCTAGTCTTTACAGAAACTGATGAATTTCAGTATAATGCCCGTACTGAAGGAGATATTTTAATGAGTCTGTCATATGTTTAGGAACATTCCTATAATGTGTTGCAATATCTGTAGTGCATAAGACATTGTGTATTCTATATTGTTTCCTCTCCTTAATTTTCCCCTTCATAATAGAAGTTATTTTCTCTTACACAGCAAATTTTAAAAGCTAAATATCGTGTAACAATCCTTGCTGAATATTTCACTGCGTATACTCTATTCCTTCCATGTTAGAGTATATAATGCCAGTCCCTAATCCTCTTTGAGATATCATTCGGAAAAACAAAGGACAAAAATCATAAAATTGTTTTCACTGTGATAACTACCCTTCCAACTGTTGCGATCCCTTATTCAAAATGTTGTTATCTTGGCTTCTGAAGTTGATTCTTGGCATATGATTTTCCTCCGGTAGAACTACCATAGTCTATCGACTCAGGAAGTACAGGAAAGTCACCTTTGTGGATATACTTGCCTTCTTAAATGAACTTATTTGTAACTGAACCAAAAATAATGACCACAGGTTAAGAAGAAAACGAAGCCTTGCGTATCAACTTTGGGATCTGTGTGATGGTGAGGCTTGTGTATTGATTATTAATTGTCTTGTTTTAGGTTTATCTGTTTATATTTTCCTTTAGTTTTCATGTTTTCCTCCTTCCCTCTTTCTCTGTGCCATCCTTAATGGTATTCATTCCTTTAAACTCTCCACCACCATCTTGTACCATTGCCTCAGATTTTTCTCATGCTTCAGTATTCTTTATCTCTGTTGTCAGCCAGTGCCTCCCTTTCCCTGTGAATCAGCTTCCACCAGCTGCTGATACAGTAAAGCCAATGATGTGATGGCAACCATACATAGTCTCCACACTAACAGTTAGGACCTGCCATTACCAGTAATTTTTGGTAAATATTATTGTTTAAGAATGCATCGATCATATGTTATCACCCGACAAGAATCCTGTTAGTAGGGTCGTTAAAGTTAGAAGAACTCTGTTCCACCTTCAGTTATCACTTTTAAAGAATCTCAAACTAGGTTTGGTTAGGTTTCGTGTGTTAGTATTACTCAGTTCCTATTTGTGGTTTCACAGAAAGGCAATACTAACTCAGGAGACCTAACCTTACAGTTCGGAATAGTACATTAATACTAGCGATTATGAATTCAGTGATATGATTTTCGTCAATATTCATAAATACAAACTGTCGTGCCCCTCAACTTTCCCCTGTTTTTTTCTGTTATCATTACCCCAAATAATGCCACTAATATCCATGAGAATCAGCACTGCAGATGCTTTTAACTGATCACTTATTTACTTTACCTGTCTACAGAAATTGCCTATACAAGAGTTTTCAGTAATGGTGTGTGTCTGTGGGTTTTACTGTACTGCAGAATCCTTCTTCAAAAGCAGTCATCTCTTTTTATTCATAATGTAATTTATATTTATATGAGACTTAGGGTAACCTGTCAGTCAGTTCCCTTTGGTCATTTTTCTGTATTTCTTCACCTTATTCTTAAGTGAATAAGCTCCAGCTTCAACATTCCATATTTGGATTAAGTTTCATTTATGTTTTGTAGGTTAAGTCACAAGTTTCCTTCTCGGTAACAAATGTAAAGAATTTTCGGGAGCAATTCATAGATAATTGTTTCTGTCACCTGCCTTATAATTACCTGTAGATGTACATAAACACACTCTGTATATATAAGATAAATATGAAACATGGGGGTAATATGTAGCAACAAATTAATTACATACAAGAATAAAACTTGATAAGTGAATGTTTGGTCACACTGGCTAATTAATGTATCATTACATTTGATTAGTATCCAGGTAGCTAGAAATAATTTGCAGGAAAATTAGTAATATTACATTTTCCTTGATTAGGCTATGCAAATGAATATATATATTTGATAAAGATGGAAAGCTATACATGTGATGATTATATAAATCCAGTTTGCATTAATTCATATGTGATCATTTATTCAACATCTAAGATTTACTTGCACTGTATATTAATCACAAATACTAGAAATTCAGATTGAGTGTAAGAGAACGTTTAGTGTCTCCTGTACTTCATTTTCTCTGACTAGATATATGCAAGGGAAATTAGAAAACGTGAATATTGTACTTTTTTAAGATATCTGGTCCTTATTTACTTTTATGCTATGATTTTCTCATTGCACTACGATGCATCATAACTTTTTACGTGTTATTAGTCAAGAGGCAGTAGAATGGTAACTTTAAAGGAGTCATGAACAATGAAAATTGCCTTAGATATCAACCACCCATCCGTCCAACATATATATATATATATATGGGTAATTATTATTGATAATTGTTAATAATCGGGTACACCAACACATCAGAGGATAATTTGTATCCATTAAGGTTTTCCATTAGAGTGTAAATGTTGTAATAGATGTAATGCACCTCGTTCCGTGGCTGAAGAGCGGCCAGGTCAAGTGTGCAATTGGGTTGGCTGTGCAACGGAACCTGCAAGAAGAGCGGACTGTCATGGGATGATGGGAGCTGCAGGTGTCCTCCGTCGGGACACCTGTGCGTGATATTGATGAAGCATCTGTATGCTAGTGCAATAAAACTGTAGAATGCATCTAGAGTCTCTTCTTTGTCCAGCTTTTTTTAACCCAGCTCCGATATGCCATATTGAAAGGCCTTTCTAGCAACCTCGTCTGTGACGAAGACAAAAACAAGGTTATTGAAAAAAAAATAAAGGAAGAGATACTGATATTGGATACCTTAGATACTAAATTGAGGTTGGCATGGGATAAAGTGGATTGACATAGTTTACAGAGGGCGACGTTCTGTCAACGGGCTGGAACAGTGAAAGTAAACTTGGTAAACTTTGGTTCCAGTTCGTTATCAATGTGACAGTTGATGTATGCAAATGATGCCATCGTCCCGTTCCTGCCGCTGCCTACCTAAGGCCGATGCACTTGGGCCTAAATAAAATCTAGAAGGAAAAATGTAAATATATCAGAAATTATATAATTATAATTAATGTCAGTAGATCAAGAGGTAAGTGTGAAATACGATAAAATCTTCGGTTCCCTAAAGTATTACGTTTGTCGATATAATGAGTATATATCATCTGCACAGTTACATAAAATATGATAATATAAATCATATGTGTATAACCATAATTGCTTTGAAGCCTGTGTGAGAGCTTAAGAATTATCTTTTCCGTTCACAATATTATTGGAACAAAGTAAATAAACAGAAAAAATATTTACATTTGTTCCTGCCATGGCTCTTCCAATTACTTCTCAGTGAATGACAAACACATGAATATTGCGATACAACACTGGACCAGGGAATTCTAATACGCCAACCAGCCCAATTACATAAAATATGATAATATAAACATATGTGTAAAACCATAATTGTTTTGAAGCCTGTGTGAGAGCTTAAGAATTATCATTTCCGTTCACAGTATTATTGGAACTAAAAGTAAATAAGCAGAAAAAAGATATTTACACTTGTTCCTGCCATGGCTCTTCCAATTATTTCTTAGTGAATGACAAACACATGAATATTGCGATACAACACTGGACCAGGGAATTCTAATACGCCAAGCAGCCCAGCCAGCGTACAAGAGAGAAAACACCGCTTCACTGTAAGTCTGGGTTATGTCTCCCGCGGGTTGATCCTTTGTTACTTCATAACAGGACAATAATGGTATAAATGTGGTTTAAAGCTTTAAAGCTCCCATGGTTTAAAGCTTTAAAGCTCCCATGGTGACCAGGTTAGACGACGTAGAGTGTGTGCGATATACCGTATTTTCATCATGAAACGAGACGCAAGTCCAGCAGTTGTTTTTACAGGGGAGCGGACACGTAGAATTGTGGAGGAGATAACTGGGTTAAATGTCATACCAAATCTATTTTCCTTAACCACCCCACCCTAACGTGAGGCTACGTCCATCCTTGCTCTGTCCCCCCCTCGAGCCAACCCCTAGCCTCAGCTTAACCTAAAAATGGATGATAATAACTAAAAAATAGGGAAGGATAGAGTAGACTGCAGCTAGTTGTCTCCTAGTGGAAGTACTCTCCTCCAATATTTTTTTTTCTTTTGCTTTTGGGTGTTGGGATCGAGACGGCGGCTCGTGGGATGGGTGCTGGTGAGAAGGGTGTCTGTCAGACATAGTGAGCCTGCTGTATAACACGGGACATGAATTGCGCCAGCCCGCCCTCATTCCTCGTTAAGAAACGCCTGGCGCTAGTTCCTTTTGAGTGTGTTTTTGTAATGGTTATTAGTTTCTGTCAAGCCTGTAGGTTTCTCATGTTGGCAATACACCCGGTTTTAAAGGCTCACAATTGACTTAAAATGAATTGGTTCTGAGTGGATTGCTTTGTCGATATGATGGGAATGTCTCTCATTGGATTCTTTATGTTGGCTAGAATATTAAATGTATGTATTGCTGAGAAGGTAAGCTAATTAGGAACACGAAAAGTGAGTTTAGGTTACTATCCATTGTTTCTTTCCTCTTAAAGAAATGCGTCCTCTAAAATATGTCGTAAATCTGCGTATCTTGTATAAAGTCCTTTGTCTTCAGCTGTAACCTAAGCCAATTGAAGTGAAGTTGGGGGGCTGATTTTTTTCTGAAAGATTATTTGTGGATTTGTGAGAGGACGAGATAATAAGGTCTGGTCTTACTGTTAACCTTTCAAGTGATTGTCAGGTGTCGCGTAAGCACGTCATTCATAAGCCCCAGGAGTCGTATTCACGATGTTACTGAAAAACATTCAAAAGTAAAAGTGAGAAGTGGGCAGCAGGTGCGTCTGGCAGGCACAAAGAACATGAGCGACCGCTTCTAGTGTCGCCAGCCTGCGAGCCAACACAAAAGCTACTCACGTTAATGTCAGCTCTTATCGTGGATGGGGTCCCGTTTCTCTTGGTAATAGATTTACGAATTTTGAATTTTCTTGTTTGAACATATTTACGCGTGAACTTCGTAAAGGAGAACACCGAAACGCCACATTATTTAGAATTACGGCTTCGCTTGGAGTCATGTCCGTACCAGAGTGATCCTGTGGTATAGGGGTGGCGGAGCATTTAGTGAGGCAGATATGCTTCAAGGGTTTGGAAGTGGAATTTTATGATATAGCAGGTTGGTTTAATTAAAGCTGTTGAAATGCCATCCTATAGAAGTGATTATTCAGGAAAACCAGCGAGTTACATATGTGTTTATAAAGTCATCTGGTTGTTGTTTGTAACTTACGTAGCTTCTTTTCTGACTTTCCCTGGGTAAATTACTGTCTCTTATGTGGTGATGCTTCTGTCTCTGCCAAACGCATAACAG
>JAYMFT010366498.1:0-22217 GCA_038088735.1 Panulirus argus
AGTATTTTATATAAATATATATATATATATATATATATATATATATATATATATATATATATATAACCATTACTGGATTACTGAAGCATGAATGAACCAGTAAACCTTCCATTCTCTGAGATCCAAAGGGATGTGCGTTTGTTACGCAGAATTATTCACATCTTAAAGGTTTGTCCTCGCCCTCAGAAGTTCGCTACCGTTAGTGGTTAAGATTTTTTTTTTTTCTAATAACGCATTTGTTGCCAGTGCTTTGCCAGCACTATATGTAAACAATACAAAGTAAGGCATTAGCCCCTGACGGGCTCTGCTGGCAGTGAGGGTCTTCTATGCTCCCAGTAGGTTCATTAGGCCTGACAAGTGAGGGTCTTTTCCCCGGACATGGACGCCCCAGTGTAAGTTGGTACATACCTATCTATCATCCAGAGATCTGCCTACGCGGGGCATCGAACCCTTTTATTAAATGGCCTTTATCATCTGATAGGGGAAAAGAGATGTTAGCATGTCTCAAGTATGTACGGGAGGTGAGAAGTGAAGGTGCAGTGAGGCGTAGAGACAGGCAACGGAAGGGAGTTCAGGTGCCTGATTTTTTATGGGATTTCGGTGATGTTGGTCGAGAGATGATGAAATTATAGTTAGGGCGAGGGAACCAGGTGAGGTAGGTGGGGTGGCTGGAAGTGATGAAGGTACGAGATGATACTGGGTTCAGACTATGCTGGGCATACATAGTGGTGAACTTAGGTACTGATGGGTTCAGAAGGTGGTGATAGGTGCAAATGGTGGTGGGTGCAGCTGGTAGTGGTTTGTCCAGGTAGGTGCAGATGGTGATAGTGCGTGCTGTTGGTGGGTGGATATGGTGGTAGTGGCTGCAGGCGGTAGTGGATGCAGGTGATGGTGGGTGGAGATGCTTGTGGTTAGTCCAGGTGGTGGTGTTGATGGTGGGTAGCAGGTAGTGGTGCTGGGTCCAGAAGGTGGTGGTGAATCCAGGTCGTTGTGGTTGGTCCAGGTGGTGGTGGGTGCTGGTGGTCGAGGGTCCACAAAGATAATTGGTTTAAGAGGTGGTGGGTCAAAGGAGTTGTGGTTGCAGGTGGTGCAGGTGGTGGGGGATGATGCAGGTGGTGCAGATGGTGCAGGTGGTGGGGGATGATGCAGGTGGTGTGTACAAGTGTAAGTGATGGACGGTACTCACGGAAGGGCCACCACCAGCTGTGGCTGTCGTCGTCCTGGACCTCGTCGCTGGCGTCGTCGTGCTCCCGCGCTGGGGCCTCTCGTTTCTCCCGAGACACTTGATCCTGGAATACCAAACCGGAAGTTGTGTCAGTCATCACCTGCATTAGTCCCGCCGCTTCACATCACAGCGATGAGGGAAAATCTTATAAATAATTTGATGGCGACGGTGATGCTGATTATCGTTGTTTGTGTGGTTAAAACATTTAAAATTATTCATAACAGGCATTTCAACAGGGCAGTTAGTTACCTGCCAGTTGCCTATTGTTATCTTAAAACATATTGGCAAAGTTAATTATATATCCAATTATTATTATAATTATTATTGTTATTATTATTATTATTATTATTATTATCATCGTTAATTTGTTCTTACAGAAACCGTTAGTCTTTCTTGAAATCTTATGACCATATTTCTTGCCCTTACATTTGTTTAAGACTGTACAAAATCTTACACCCCCCCTCCTTACCCTCTCTGTTTTGATATCCTGAATTTTAGTGCGTGCCTCACATTGCTAGGTGGTATATACCTTCCCTTAGTTCATTATTATGTAAATCTGCGCGATTGGAGTATAGATCTACAGTCCTTAACTTTCCATATGCTCGACCGAACTTTCCTTATTCTCATATTATTACAATATCTTTTACATATAAAAAATACCACCTGTCTTTAGGAATCCTCTGTTCTTGTTGGATACTGGTGTAGTTGTGGCCCATTTGTGATCATAACTCATGCTCAGGTTACCGTTTCTAGAGTCGTTGAACTTGCTCCATTCTCTAGTAGGTCAATATGCAATCTAGTCCCCAGGGACGGTCTAGTTACCCCTGTACGTATATATCAGCATACAGTTAACCCCAGTCGGCAGACAGTCTCACTCCCCCGACCCTCCGACCCGCGTTGGTATTAAGCCTTCGTATTTATTCTTATCAGTTATGCTCTAATTCCCCACTTTATCACTCCCTTCCAGCTCCTCCTTCCCCTCACCTCGTGCAAGCTTTCTGCGTTCCTCTTGGTCCTCTTATTGTCCTCTTCCTCTTGGTCCTGCTGGCTCGTCTCCTCCGGCACCTGATTGGGTAGTGGTGTGGGTGTGAGTAGAGGGAATGGGATGGATGGATGAGGAAGTGTGTGGGCAAGGAAGAGTGTGGGTAGAGGAGAGTGTGGGAAGGGGAGAGAGTGAGTGTGGGAGTGTGTGGGCGAGGAAGAGTGTGGGTAGAGGAGAGTGTGGTTGGAGGAGTGTGTAAGTGAGAGTGATTGTGATTACAGGAGTGTGTGGATGAGGATGTGTGTGGGTGGAGGAGAGAGTGGTTGGAAGAAAGTATGTGGGGAGAATGGGTTAAGGCGATGGAGAGGAGGAGAAGAAAAAAACAAAATGTCATTAAGTAAGTGAGAGACGCCATTAGTTGTTACTTGCAGAACAGACATCCAATCTATAGAAAATGCTCTACAAGTAAAAGATATTGATTCGAGGAATGTCTACTTTTACGACAGGTCGTTTAACTATGAAATACATATTGACATTAATAAAAGATATTAATCCTTGGAATTTATACGATTTTTTTTTTTTTATTTCATACCGAGAGATTAGTTCTGGATTATAACTAGGGCGAATAAAAATGGTAGGGATCTTACACAGAGGGTGAGATTAGTAGTTAATTTAAGCAGTGTCATACAGTGCCCGTCCCTTACGCTGTTTATATTTCCCCTTGTGTGATATGCACGCAGTGAAACAACGGAAACAAATGATAAGGAAATCATATCATAAACATAAGACGATACGTGGACGAAATTGAGCAAAATATGCAAACAATAATACGGATGATACAGCTATAGTGAGACGGTCCCTACATGACTTCTGATCGTCCGAGAAAATTAGTTTTTGCATCAGAGGATGTTAGAGTAGCTTGCAATCCAGTTACCTTTGTTAGTATGATGACAAGGATAGTTGATGTGATATGCCAAACATATGATCTGCCTAGACATGACCAGGCACCTCACACAGTGTTTTGAACGTGCACCGAGCGATAAAATAAGCAGACTCTCCGTACTAGCATATACAGCCAACAAATATATTATCTGTAAGGATTTGGCTGATGGATTTCAAAATAAATTCCACGATTCTTGTTGGTTCGGTAGGGTTGGTAAACGTGATTGCGAGCCGGATTTCTTAATATTTATGGTAGCTGCTATGCAGAGTAATTACTCTCGAAATGAAGATAATAAGATGCATTTTGATTGTTGAAAAGAGAATACTCTTAGTGGTATATTTTGTTTAACATATATTGAAAAATATAGGTAAAGTAGGAGTTACCAGCGTAAGGCATGAGCCAAGAGAAATAGTCAAAGTCCTGAGTCCGTTGTGTTATCTAAGGATGGTCGTTTGTAAATGCTTTGAACTTGTTATGGGTTGACATTCAGCCTAACGCTATCGACAGAGTCCCAAGAATCTATGTTCAACGCTGTCTTCATGAGTGACTCTGCCATTGTCTAGAACTGGTAGTTAAGAGGGAATCTTCAGATAACGGAACAACCCGTTTTCTTCGGCGAGATTCATGGAGGAGTTAACGTCTCCCCGTTGCTGTATCATCCTTATTCTTGTCTGTGTACTTTTCTGACCTTTCCACCCCTACATCACCTTCCATGTGTGATATATATATATATATATATATATATATATATATATATATATATATATATATATATATATATATGATTTTGTGTGTTTGTATATGTGTGCGTGTTATTTTAGAGTCGAGTACCTTGTCTTCCACTTATAAAGAATTTACGTGTAATTGCGTCACTTTGTATGTTTTTGGATTCATTGGTTACTAATAGGCCACTGTCATCAAGCCACTGTCCAATCGCTTCGTATAGCGTATTTCACTTACACCTTTTTTTATTTGTCTGAAATGCTAATGAAATAAGGAAATGTTATTATTTTTCATGCAGTTTTTGTACCACTATGATTTATTTACTGTGTCCGTCATTTTGTGTGTTGCTCATCTCCGTCATACACAGCCACAGCTGTTGCTCCTGTCATCATTTGATTTTTTTTGTTCATAGCTGACTTGAGATCCTCATTTGCTTCATTATTTCCCTTTCATTATATGCTGGACATTATGGTCCTCACTGCTTGTCCGGCCAGACGTCCCAATGATGATCATATTCCGCCCCTGAACAATGTACCATCCCTCTCCGTTTCTATACAGTCATGACTCTCTGATGTAAGGAGACAACGACCTATGTCCCCGCATCACCTTTGTAATATCTCCTGCCCCATAGAGGGCCACTATACCCTTGCATCTCGCTTAAAAGTCTACGCTCATTTAACTGCTCTCTTCCCAACTATCCTCGACCGAACTATTCTCTTTTGTCTGCTGTCCACCCGTATTCCGTTTAACCAGTCTTTCCCTGACTCTCGTCTTTTAACTATTCTTCCTCTTACTTTACCCAAAAACTATCCCCTTAAAACTGTTTCCGGCTACTCTTCCCTAACTAAAGTCTCTTGACTAACCTCCTTTAAATAATAAATTTTTCTAACTATTCTAACAGTCCTACCCCTTACTATTCCCCTTTACTACCCTCCCTTTGACTAACCATTCACAGCAACTTTCTTTTTCACTATCATCTCCCTTGTGGCACCTTGCCTTCTGCACTCTCCCAAAACACCATCGTCGGAACCACCTTCCTTGAGCTACCCGGACCACGACAACACACTGCCAGGACCAGGAGCCTTACCTCGTCCTGATAAAAACCTGCGCTCCTCTTGCCTGGTCGTGGGGCGTAGTAGAACCTCTTCGGTGCTTCTGAGTTGCTGCCTTGAGGTTCCTCTGGCTCTGGCGGGATCTGGAGGAGGGAGATCAAAGGTCAGAAGGTTATGAAAAGGTCACGAGGCTGCGTTGGGTCGTGAGGTATTGAGAGACACGGGTTGTGTGGTTACGTAAGGTCACGGATTTGTGTGTAGTCGTGAGGTCATGTGCGTTCTGGGGCACAGGTATGTGTAGTAGGGTCACGAGCTTGTGTGAGTTCACGAAGTCATGCGAGAACATAGTTATCAAGGATCAAGGAGTCACTCAGAGTGTAGGAGAAGGTATGTATGTCACCCGCTGAAAATGTTCGGGGTCTCGGGTTCCCAACAGATGACTTACATGTATCTAGTCAGCAGGTCACGTGTGGTTATGGCGGTATGTGAACTCGCGAATTTGTTTGGAGGTCATTCGGTTTTAAGGCATAAGGGACTGACCCAATTTAGGCTGTGTGTTGTGGGAGTTGTAGGGATGTATTTATATGCAATTCAACTGGACGATACACTCGCTGCCTTGCAGATCCCAAGTTTCAGAACTGATAATTTATGTGAAATCTGTAGATCATCTGTTAACACCAGAAGATTTTATGTTGTTTGCACTAACTGTAATCAGCAATAAACTTGGTAGAATCAACACTGCAGTACAGTTAACATGAGCCTCGTACGTGGGTTATAGATCTTTACCATTTCTGCGAAGTCCACGTCAGGGTACATGTTGAAGAGGAAGGCAAAGAGCTCCTGGGAGGAGGAGTCCTGCTCAGGGAGATCCTGTGGCCGGGACGCGGCTGGCACGTCTTCGAACCCTGTTGGAGACAACACCTTATTACAAAAATAAGTCCACGTAGCAACCTTAGATCGGTGAGAGTTCACGATATAGGAGAACAGTTTTGAGATTTTTTATGTTCATATGATGTTATATATTTATACATACATTAGATTTTGATACTTGATCGCCGTTCCCGTATTAGCGAGGTAGCGCCAGGAACAGACGGGGAAAGGCCACATCCGCTCACATCCATTATCTAGCTGTCATGTGTAATGTACCGAAACCACGGCTCCCTATCCACAACCAGGCCCCACAAACTTTTCCATGTTGTACCCCAGACGCTTTACATGCCCTGGTTCAGTCCACTGATAGTACGTCGACCCCAGTATACCATATCGCTCCAGTTCACTCTATCCCGTGCACGCCTTTCACCCTCTTGCATATTCAGGCCCCCCAGTCGGTCAAAATCCTTCTATCTCTAAATTGGTTTTTCCGTTTTCATTGTTCCCTCCACTTCTGAGCTTCGGGGAGAATGAACAACTGGGTTGCGAGTAAATCTACTGCCGCAACCAGAATTCGAACATATGCTCTCGACTCCTTGCTTCCAAGAAGACTCCCATGGAACGTTTGAGAGTACCACACACATGATGTGCATGTGCTTTAAGCAGGACTTCTGAAAGTGAGATATCATACTGGGTGTGTTAAGAGACAGCACGCAAAGTAAAGATACATTCTTATAAAGAGAATATACGATGAGGTTCCTTTGAAGTGTATTAGCGTGACATTAGCACATTTCTTATCTTCTCATACTGTCTTTCGTAATCAATTTGACTACTAACTCCATGCAGATAGAAAAGTAAAATCCTTTATTTTTGAGTCATTTGGTGAGTGTCTCATCAGGGAAAGATGGGAAAAGCTGCGTCGTTCTCTTAGGATACGGTGGGTCTTCTGTGGAACATGATATGATAGAGTACAATGCACTGGAGGCGAAGATTTTGGAAGGAATACTTAGGGCACAGCAGATCTTAAGAGAAAGTCGTAATAACCTCACTGAGCTAGTGAGAAAGACAATGAAACCGTATATTTTGTGGAGTCTTGAAAGGAAGATTTAATGACAATGCAGATATTGAGAGAAAGACTTGATGAAATACTATATCGTTTAAGAAAAGACTCAGTGAAGTTGTGGATATTGTCAAGAGAGAGTTTATGATATTGCAATTCTCTGAAAAAGTATTGCTCTTTTAGAAACTGAGAAACTCTTCTTGATATTTGAAAAAAGAAGAGAGAGAGAGAAAAAAAGTATATATATATATATATATATATATATATATATATATATATATATATATATTTATATATATATATATATATATATATATATATATATATATATATAATTATATATATATATATGTATATATATATATATATATATATATATATATAATATATGATATGTTTAACCATGGTAATAGTTCGATAGCCCGTCAAACAGCTCCGGGTAGATCTTTTACTAGAGGTTGTTGAGAGGAGTCATAGCGGGATGAACTCACTCCATGCGAGGCAAACATATGAAGCGATTTAAACCCAGAGTCTCCTGCAGCTGGACACGGAAGGTAGGCCAGTCGTCCAGTGGCTGATTCAGTATTAGTGGTCGGCGAGGATCTTACGACAGCCACTGATGACATTCGTAGTAGTCACTCTCGAAAGTCACTCACGGTAACCGCTTACAAAAGCCGTGTTAACAGGAGGGTGAAAGGTGTGCACAAGATAGGTGCGAATCGGAGCTATTTGGTATACTGGACTGAACTAGGGCACGTAAAGCGGCCGGGGTAAACCATGGGAAGGCCTGTGTGGTCTGGTTGTGGAGAGGGAGCTTTGGTCTCCTTGCATTACATATGACAGCTAGAGAATGGATGTGCGCGAATGTGGCCTTTCTGCATGTAATATATATATATATATATATATATATATATATATATATATATATATATATATATATATATAAGTGAAATGACCTGTGGCTATCGACATTTGAACTAAATCCCGTTTCGTTTTACTCGCTCGCATATAAAGAAAATCCTTATAGACAACGATAAATAGCACCTTGTCCCGAACCATTTTATTCTATTGGTTATGTTTTGTTTAGTCAGCAGCACAAATAAATTGAATTTTTTTTTACGGATAATAGACCTTTTGTCTCTACCCTTAGAGCACACTAGGCTGAAGTTAATCAACTCAAAATCCCGGTTATGAGCTACAGGAAAAACTATGATTAATTCCGGTTACGTGAGTGTAATTAGACTTTATTTTTTTTCCAGTAATTAATGTGTTGTTCACTACGTAAGAGAAAAAAGAGTGACCTGGGTACACTACCGCTGGACATGGCTAACCTCAAAGGGTGGATAGTCGAGGAACCCCATGGTAAATGTCACCCTGTGTTCACCTGGGCACGACACCTTGACTAAGACAAGATGGTGGAACCCAGCAGTTTCATTCGCGGGAACAGGATCTTAACCGTCGGAGGGAGAATCATCCCATTACACTATTTTTCCTCTGGTATGTAATTCGTTGTGAGTGAAACATCATCCCTGCATGACTTTTAGTAGTCCATTAGATTTTGATAGTCCATGGCGGGTTTTGGTATGCCATGGAGGGTTTCGCTTGTCTATGGTGAGTTTTAATAGTCTGTGGTGGGTTTTGATAGTCCTTGATGGGTTCTGATAGTCCAAGTCGGGTTTTGATAGTCCATGCTGGGTTTTATCAATAGGACATCCCCTCGTTATTAACAATGCTGTGTAAGTTTAATTATATAGTCCATCAGCAAAGTAAGGTGGCGACAGTGGTCCGGGGAGAGGCATTCGTGGGCTCTGAACCATTTCGGTCACACACCGTTATCTTCATCAAGAGCAAATTTAGTGAGCCCAAGTGACTGAAGTTTCAGGTCTTATACATTGTAACTTTAACACGCTATCTGTACGTCTGTTTACAGTAGATTAGTTTTGTCTTATGTGCTACGGTAGAGATCTGTCTCGCTCTTTGTTTGAAGAGTTTCTCATGTGAATTTGCTCAAGAAGTGAGTTGATTTGGTATGTATCACGAGGTTGGAGGCATTCTGGTATAGTAATCACAGATGTTTACTCATGTTCCGGCAACTTTGAATAATCATATCTTCGGATCACTTATTTGAGATTATGCAAGAGGGGAGAAGGAAAGATTGATAGTTAATTCCAGTATTACTGCTCAGGTGTGTGTGTGTGTGTGTGTGTTTTATCTAGATGTGCGTATATGTGTGTATTTACGGTAAACACATGCATGCGCTTCAAGCGTTGATCACTTGTATTTTCTTGTACTCAACAGCTGACGTATGTACATGGGTGTATATAGATGTGGACAACGGTAGGCGCATGTCTGGCGCCAGTAACACTTCAGGACGAGAGGGCACACCCCACCTGAGGTGTTTAATAAACACAACGACTGGGCCCCGGGGCCGCTGCTGCAGTTTGCGGGTCTTCGTGTATACCACATCATCCGTTTACACTAGTTTACCATTCAGGTTGCTCAGTCTC
This sequence comes from Panulirus argus, assembly GCA_038088735.1. Taxonomy (NCBI): domain Eukaryota; kingdom Metazoa; phylum Arthropoda; class Malacostraca; order Decapoda; family Palinuridae; genus Panulirus; species Panulirus argus. The sequence goes on from JAYMFT010366498.1 coordinate 9,363, forward strand.
CATTCGTGTTTTCATATAATCCCTTTATGTTTATATAGTTTCAATAATAATAATCAATTATTTGCTTTAGACATTTCCTTTATTGTGTATATTTGTTCGTCGTATCTCTTATCTGTATTTCTTTACGAATCTTTGTATGTGAAGATGATACAGAAGAATACAAAGACCAGCAGATCACTGGGTCTTCCGAGGCTTAGAGTGGAATGAGTAGGAAAGCAGACAGATAATCTTTTAACTACGAAGATGCAACTAATTTCACCTGTAAATCTAAAGCCATATATTCGTCTAACCTATTTCTAAAGGTATTTATGATATATTTCCTTTCAATGACTTTAGCTGTTTGTCTGAGGCGTTCTCAGACGATGTATTTGGTAGACTCGTTTCGATTCCACAACCTGGGTGAGTTCCATCAGCTTTATCATACCTGACCTCCCCTTTCCAGGAGAGAGGCACGGGTCCTCCGTGTGTCTTGCCGTCTCTCAGCGACACAACTCGGTAAGACATGACGACAGTGAAGTCAAGCTGTGTGTGGATGTGTGCCGTAACGAGACCATTTTCTTGCCTATATTTTTTTGGGATTAGAATATCAAAGGTTACGGTAAGACAAAAAATAATCCATTATTTCTAACTGGTCAGCAATGTTGAAGATCCCTATCACAGCAGACGGAGTCAAGAAAACGTGGTTTATCTTAGTGATAAACAGAACTCCGTAGAGTGTAGACTGGTTTACTTGGCAAGTGGAGTTGTTTTGAATACATATGTGTCACAGACAGGTAAGCTGGAGACGCGTGAAGGACAGGTCCAACAAGAGCAGATTTGTCAGTGTTCTGTGCAGTTTTCTCTTGCCAAAGATGAGTGGACAACTGTTGTTCGAGAATGAGTATACGGAGAGCAAATGTGACGAGGACTGCTGTGTCCCGGACAAGTGCCTTACTTAAACTTATGCCAAAGAGAACCGTTTCGAGGATATATATATATATATATATATATATATATATATATATATATTACATTATACATGACAGCTAGAGAATGAATGTGAGCTAAAGAGTCCATTTCTTCGAGAGCCTTGCACTTCCCCACTGACGCTGGAAATGGCGAACACACACACACATGCACTCACACACACACACACACACACACACTCACATATATGTAGGCGTTACCGGACTCCGTCTGCTCGAGGTTATACCGCGAGTGAAAATTCATCTTTTACTAGGTTGCATCCCTAGTAGTACAGTCTCCTAAGGAGTTTACATTTCCCTGTTACTGGAAATAGCGCATGCTCGAGCTACAGAAACTGCTGGAAAGGTCCTTGGTAACTCCAGGAACGTTTCATAGAAATTTGTCCGGAGGTGAATATATATTATCAGTGCTGGTGTGTTATCTGTTGGTACATATGCGGAGGAAAATTTACAGCTTTAACTTTCCTTTCTAACATATATATTTTTCTTTTTTGATTTCCAAATGGTGGTTGCATTCATTTCTTCGCTAAGCTTGTTTCACGTTTCCAGACTCGATCGCTGAAGAAAAGCTTCTTGACGCCCCTCCGTGCTGTCCTCTTGCCTTACTTCCAGCTGATCCCTTCTGTTGTGGGTTCTCTTCTGGGGTTCAGCGAACTGTTGTACGGTAACGTCAACATGGTTACTTTAGGATTTCATATGTGATCATCATGTGCCCTTTAGTCTGTCTATCGTGCATATTGGACAGATCGGGGGCTTCCTTCCTCTCTTTGTCACTCCTTCCACTCAGGTCTGGTATCGTTCTTGTTCCGTTCCCTCTGACCCTTTGCAGCAGTTTTGTGTGGTTCCACAAGTAAAGCGACCGGATTATTGCAGCATATCACAGCTTAGGTTGGAATGTACGTTATGTATATCATCCCTAAACAGGCCATTGGACGGTTGGGTGAGACCGAAGGTGGCACGTGAGGTGTTACCCATCAACTGTATCTCAGTGAGGCTTCAATACCCCATTTCTCACGAAGAATGTGGTTGTTTGGTCGCTTGGGCTTTAGGCTTATCAACTGCCAAAAATCATTAAGGCGTGGCAACCTTATGATACGTCTACTAAAAGATAATCTGTAATTCCTTCTGGTGTTTAGGATAGTTATCAGACCATATACATTCTCATTATGAATAAGGCCCATGACGAATGTGTAAAGCAAAATTACATTGATTTGGAGACTTTTTATTGACTGTGCGAAATATGCATTGAATAATCGTCAAAATATAAAGCAATTGTATTATAATTTGATTCATTTCATTATTATTAAGATTATTATTATTATCATTATTAGTATTATTATTATTATTATTAGTAGTAGTAGTAGCAGTATTTTTGCTACTACTACTACTACTACTACAAACTCGCCACACCATGGGAGCAAGGCATTACCTCCAGGCATTAACCCCGCCTCCTCTCAGAGAATAATGATCAACAAAGCACACATTCAGATACGCTCCGCCGCTCCAGTGTAAGTCCTGGTCAAGATGTGGGATGTTCTTAAGAGGTATGAGGCTATTCTTAGTGGCAGCCTATTCTATGTACTGTTCCATTGATGGCTGCTGCTGGAGTGAGGCCACAGAAGCGCGAAGAATCGACAACTAAGCCATCTGTTTAATCCTCAGTGACTTTATTCCCTCAGAAGGATCTGAATGAGCTTCGAAAGATATTACACTGAGCACAAAGAAATGGGAAAATCCCGCTATGTACGTTTTCGAGTTGCTTTCCTTTATCAACTTTGTTGCGTATTTACAGATGTTGATAATTTGATGATTACTGGGTTATTGACCTGATCGTTGGATGTGACACATCTCAAAAGTTAGGTTACGGAACGGGTATATAACATGCGTAAATCGTACTGACAAAAACACATATTGCTTTCTTGACCACGACTTTGACTTGACCCATAAGGGTCAGGTTAAGGGCCACACCATAATACTTAAGGGCACTACCATCCAGCTCAAGGCCTGTACTATCGTTGTCAAGGAGATAAATGTCACAGATATATCTAATGAGGTGTGAGTGACTGTGGCACGCAATCACGAAGTACAAGTGACAGTTTTAACTAATTCACTTGTGCATTTTCTGGTGCGCCAAGATTAGTGACACACAACGCATGCGCTTGTGAATTATCGTTCAGACCAACAGGCAGACAGGCAGATGGCAGCGACTCTACTCCGTCTTCACCGTGTTGGGTGACGTGGAAAATACAGAGAGAAGGATATCGTCACTATTCGCTACTTACATGAAAGCTAATAATGCCATGGTACACAGCGGTGATCCTGCAGTGTCCCAACATGACAAAACATAGTGAAGGGGTTTGACGTAACATGGATTTTTTAGGATAACAGGACGCATGTCAGAGGAGTATATTCTAAGCAGGTGAAGGTAAACAATGGTGTGAGGAAAGGCTCGGTCGTAGGGCCGTTGTTTGTATTATTCTCTCTTAATTATAGATCACGATGCATAATCCATTCCACCCCCCCCCCTTCCCCCATTTTGAATCATTAGTTGATAAAGCCCAAGAGTCTCCTCATGTATATGAGTCCAGCCTCATTTTTTTTCTTCAAAAGAAAATGTATTTACGTGCAGCCTGGGAGCCTGTCGGCATCATGAGACCAGGAAGGGAGCCTAGTCTATATTGGTTCACGGATGGCTTGACATCCTAAAGTGTTCTTCTCTGTTAGCAGCAGCTGCAGGTGTTGATATTGACTAATCCATCACGTATTCTGTATTAGTTGCTTTAAATCAAAGAAACTTTCTTTTTGAATTTCAAGTTTCTCGTTATTTAGCAAGTGCTACGAGCCAATAGCGTACCATTTTCTTGCTATAACTACTAACCTTCGGACAAAACTTTCTTGATCTGTTTTGTGTAATTTTTCTCAAGCTGCAGTTGAATTAGAAGCGTACCATACTATAAAGAAGACTTGTACATAAGCTATCAAGTTCCGATGTATTTGTTGTAAGTCTAAAATGTGTTTCGATAAATGGCTAACTAACCATATAGCAGTCGGTTGCCATGACGTCTCAAATACGGGAAAGGATTTTCGCCGTTGCATCGATTTTCTCTTGATTCAAACTTTTAGACTGCAATAAGATATTAGCATTACGATACCCAGGAAAATTATGAAGTTCAGTGATGATGGTAGCGGTGGCGGTGAAATTACTCACTTGAGGTTCATGATTAGTTTTCATTAGTTTTAACGTTTATCTTAAAGTCACCGGGCGCAGCACTACAGGGGTTGACGCAAGTCGTACCATGTATAAGCCGCTAATCCCAGTAGAACATTGAGGTGCTTAGTATAACCAGACTTGCACTGGCCACCTCAGTCTACTAAAATAGAGGGTCACACTCACACACTATAACGGCGCAAGGACTCGCCTGGCGATGATTACAAGACAAACTTTTATATGTAAATTTCGTCGATGATTCTCAGCTAGACTCTTAATAGCAACGCTGAGCGTCAGCTGTGTTCTGAGGTCAGACCCAAGGATGACGAGGTAATAAGTGAGGCTTTATGGAACTTGAGTGCCCTGCAAAAACAGTTTTAGACTCTACACAGAGGGTAGGTGATATCCACTCGACAGACACGTAACACTATGAGTCTTAAAGATGTCGAAGGGCAAACCCTTAGCAATGAGTGCTAGCAGTGGGTAGAGGCCATGTCGTTGCAGTAGGTATGATTAATACCTAGAGTCCAGAATCTTAGCATTGAACTACATGATTATTGTTCCACGAAGGGCGATCGACATTTCTTAGGTTTTGTTAGGTTACAGAATAATATCCCAGTCATGTTATACTTTTTACGGCTGGTGCAGGACTGATGCTGTGTATAACGCAAGGAACGATGTCCAATGTCTCCAGTGAATGTGTACTTTGGGTAGAGGCCGGATCCCTAGAGTCACTTTAAATTATATACTAAGTTCACACCCGCGACATTGCCTACCGTTGTTATTTTAGAACCCGACTCCTGACACTGAACACTGACCATATGCAGAAGTCATTCGAACGCTGACTATATGCAGAAGTCATTCCTCAGTAATATAAACGAACAGAATTTCAGAACCAGTCTTGATAGTTTCGAAACAAAGTAAAAGCACATTGGACAAGAAGTGAAATAACAGACGTTATGTAGCCACACACAAGCGTCAAGATGAAAGGCCAGCTCCAAGTCTATCAAGCAGCGTGGCCGGCCGGGCCTCTACACCACTCGCTCCACTTCGTCAATAACTTCGTCAGATTGCCATGAGAATTTTGTTTGTAGGCTCAGGTCAGCCAGTTAGATAGTCCCTGGCCGGGTTGCTCCGAGGCGGCTGCCTGCCAGGGAGCTCATAGATTTCACTACGGTGTGTTGATCACTTGCTGCTGCTGCTGCCTCAATAGGGAGAGTCGTCCACCTTAGCGTCGATGGGCTGGGTCTGGATGGAATGAATGTATCCTTCTGCTACGTGTCCGTCAAAGTGTATTTACGAACGCACCATGACTGTGTCTGCACTCTATATAATGTAAGGATGTCTGACTCGTTTATATTTTGAGTCGGTTTTTGTGAAGAATTCAAAACTTGTTTCCCACGACTAAACAGTACCAGCTGATGATCATGATAACACGTACAAGCGGTTGGCGTATATATATATATGTTTGTGGATGTTTGTGCTTCACCTTTCGCTCCTGCCGGAGGTCGCCATCATAACCGGATCATAACTTCTTCAGTTCGACGGTGCGAGCACTGAACACAACGTGGCGACCCTTGGGTTATAATGGCGTGACCTCTGACCCGAAAAGTCGTACGATCATGCTCAAAGGGTTAAACTCACGCAGCATTAACCTCCTGTTCTCCTGAGCTGTCTCCATGGCACCACGTGTATTGGGAATGCAAGTTTCTACGTCAAACACAACAGTTTTTCTATCATATCTACTTCCCATGTACTTCTTAAGTAACATCACTTTCTCATTCTTCCAATGTCCATTTTTCCTTGCTTGCCTTATTTCCCTCGCTGTTACAGAGCTATACAGTTTCATGATGCCACTTGTACATCTCAGATATCCCAAGAACTCACTCTGACCCCCGCTCCTGACCTCCTCATCATGGGACGTACGCGTCTCATACTCACACACTTGGGTGGGCCGCATCATAGCTCCCAGTCATACTCACCATACTTGCAAAGGACACATTTTTCCGTCATGGTTTTCCTCCATAAACCCAGCAACCCGACCTTCTTTGGATACTCTCAAACATCTAAACTTGAACTGCATCATCAAATACGAGAACTTTCAAAAGCTTCCTAAATTACTTATCGTTCAGTCATATAATCCTTAAATATACTGCGGTGTGATTTGTTTTCACGATCAGAATTTAAGGACTACGAGACACGTTTGCCAATGAGTTTGTAGCCAATGGCAGGAGCGATATCAAACTGCTATAGTTTGAAATGTAAGCCTGTTTTAAAGAATATTGGCGAGGGCGTTGATGATTCTGGATACTTATATCGAATAACCTCCTTATTTCTTTTTTTTCAAAGCTAAGTAAGTTATGGCCTTGCAGACCGGTTTCATAAAACTTGTTTCATAACCTCGTCGCTTTGCTGTATCTATCTTGTCTGTTTTTCTTATCAAGTGGGGTGACCAGAACTGCACATAGATTTCGAGGTGGGGACGCACCGGTGAACTTTAAACAGTTAGGATTAGTCTTTTACACTTGAAATCGAAAGCTCTGCCGGTGAAGCACAGAATTTTGTTCACCTTTTCCACTCTTTATACGAACTGCTTACCTGCTTTTAAGGCGAGGCCTCCTCAGAAATGTTCCCGGGGTAGTTCACCACAACCTACGCTTATTTACCCGTTTTCTGCTTTTTTTTCAGTTTTAATTAATTGTATTCCTCTGCCAACACTTATCAGCATAATGTCGTTCGTGCTGCTCCATTGATAAAGACGCGGAATGACACTCGGATGTGTAGAATTTCTGCTCGCTCAGTACTCCTCACAAGTCGTTCATTCCACACTAAGTTTCACCACACATCAGGTACTTTTAAACAAGTTACAATCTCTCCCAGGTAGCTCATAGTCGTTATTTTTCCCTCTATTCAGGTGAATGTAAAATACTTTACTGTTTCGGACGATGTTCTCATCTGATACTGACATGTTGCAATGTGAACTCAGTGACCGCCTGATGTATATAATCCACCAGGCTTAATCTTCTTTACGTACCTTCGTCCATTTTGTCGCTCAACACTTCTGTTTCACCAGCTGTAATGTCCCTCTCTCCATTGTGGGAGTATCTATTTTAGCATTCAGGGTAATGCATTTTAGGATTTAAGCCACAATATCCACATAGAAGTTAGAACCAGCAGAGTTTATATGAGATATTGCACTTGATCGAATGAGGTGATCATTATCTACGCCTCAAGGGCCATGTATTGTGGGTCTGGCTATGTTTCTTAGAGTTTGGGATCTCTTCGGACTTGAGCCCAGGCATTCGGCGATTTAAGCTTCTATATTTTTGGGTTCAGACTCATAAATTCCAGAATTGAAGCCCATGTGTAGTTATAGGAATTCACACCCGAAGAATTTAGGATACTTTTCAAGTCTTATTAGGATTTAGGACCATATACCTTAAGGTTTAAGTCCCTTAGCTTTACTATGTAAACCCATGGTTATCACGGTCTGAACCTATTGATGGTAAGGTAAGACTAAGGGTTGAGGTCGTTTCAGAGTCTTGACCGTTCTTCTACTTTCGCACAGCATTTCACCTGAATGTTTACGAAGCATACGATGCTTATCTTTTGATTCAAATGTGTGATATGGTATTCATTACTCATACCTAAGACAATAACTTAAAGGCCTTAAACAAATCAATCTCCTCCAAAACACTTACTATTACAAAATTTAGACAAGAAAAGAATACCTTACTAATCTCTGAAGACAGTGCATCCATTCTACCCTGTACTGCACCTCACCTGCTTGGTCATCCAAATATCAAAAGCACACATGGCAAAGCTACAAACCGCACAAAACAGTGTTCATTCAGAACAATCACCGGACGCCTAGCAACCACAAACATTTACCACCTGCACAACGAAACAAAAACTCCGACAAAATAGTCTCACATCAATATTATCAACACTCGATTCTTGGTTCGTTGCAGCAGCACTAGACCCTCTCTCCCTCCAAACCACTCCATAACCATACACCAATCCCCTGGTAGAAATAAACAGCTTACCCCTGATTCAAACTTCACTACAACTTATACTTACAGTTCCTCACCCCTCCTCTTCCTCCTCAAACTAAGGTAACAGTGACAAATCCAATACACATCAGATTGACTCGACACGCACTGAAAGCCTGCCCTCCCGCCATAGCCGTAAACATCACTGCACTATACGTCACCCTCTTCATACGACGCTCTCCAGGAATGGACAGGTTTTCCCCTCCTCATTTCCCTCCAGGTCACCACCCATCTCAACGATACTTCAGCATATCACAAGACTCCTCATGCCTAAGATGCACGCAAACTCCACACCGAAAACGCTGAACACTCGCTCAGTTGTCCCACGCACAACTTACAGAGGAAAACATACCACAGCACAACAGTTCTTGACCTGTGAACCAGAATGCTGCGGAAGCTGCCATAGAACGGAGTTAGTGAGTAACTTGTTTGAGTTTTAGGCCTATTTTTCTAGTGTTAAGGATAATTCAAAGACCACTCACACTCTCATTATGTATACGTAGGCCAAGCAGATGGGGATCCTGGATCAGGAATATAACATTTTAACTGTTCTTTTCTTTTTCAAGTATTATATTTTTGATATGGCCGCCGCCTTTCATCACAGTAATTAACAAAAATCAGGTAAGCTCCATATTTGTCATGATTTACTATTTTTGTCATAATAATGGCTCTTTCCCTGAAAAATAAAGGACTTTTGGAGAACAATGGAGGTAGCTCTTTCTGTAAAAGCCACTTTTTTTCGCTTATCATGGATGGGACACATTAAAGTGATTGATATCAACAGGATAGACTTGCATAAAGGAGTTGGATAACGACGCTTTGATGAGTTCTCATCACTGTTGTACCTGAGGGTCGGTGATCAGTTTGGGAGGACACCTGGTAGGTAGCTTGGTTTACCGATACAGAATATATAACATAAGCTGTCTGCTGGCATAGCTAGAATTACATTCTGGTACGTAGTTAAGAAATTCTTCAACAAACTGTCCACATCACACATGAGGCCGATGTCAAATATGCTACTGAAGTTCAGTGACTGGACTTCAATGTCCAGAGAAAGTGAATAATGATGGTACCAGTTTAAGAGAGCTGAGTTACAATGAAGAGTTAGAGGCTTTATATTTGTCCACCATAGACGAGAGGTAAGTAAACTGTGACGATCACAACCTATAACCTTTTAAGACAAGATCGATGAAGTGAACAGTGGATGAATCTTCGATAGCCGCGAAAACAGGCCAACCTGACGCCGTAGCATGAAAATAAGCAAGACGCGTCTTACAAAGTACGTAAAGAAGTTCTTTTACGAATAGTGGATGAATGGAATAAACTGAGTGATTAAGTTTTGAATGCTGGCAGTGTACATAAGTTTAAGATATTTGATAAGGTTTAAGGAGTGGCATCCCGAGAAGGTTAAAACTCCCTCCCCATACCTTACTGATAGAGGTAATTACGCACACTCGCCACACATAAAAAAATAGGAATTGCTGATGATACAGAACATGGAAAATAATGAAAATAGTGGGCGGGGAAGAAAGCAGGGGCAATTTTAGGACCGATGAACAGACTCCGAGCGTGAAGAGTGTTACAGAGGGACAGACCGCTGCGAACGCTGAAACAAAGGAATGAAGTGAAACTGTGGAGAGAATGATTTGTATCGTCAGAGACGGAACATTTGGGGAAATATATGGCACGATAAAGTGAGAGTTTAGATAAATGCAGAGCATACAGGGATCGGAACTTGTAAGCAGAAAGGGAGAGCTTAGAGAAAGTCAGAAACACGAAAGGTGACGATTCAACATTGAAGGACTAGGCAGAAAAAAAGATGGCACCAAAATGACAAAAGACAGGAATCATTTATTTGGCTCTCCAAATAAACGACATCCTTAAGTGTCCCGGAATTTGGTAGATGGTCTGTTCACACAATGTAGACCGGGAAGGGTAACTGTAGGAAAGAGGTTCTTAGTGGTGTTGATCACATATAATCCTCCAAAGAATTTTTATGAGCCGGACCAATTGAATTTGCGCCTGACGGAAAGGTGAGTATAACACATGTATTATGCAACGGGAGGAGAACCCATGTGTCATAAAGTGAGAGAAACAGTGTTCTTGCATCTTTTTGGGGTTTTAATTTACAGTGGCTTTCAGGCCTCATTACCGGTCATTGCATAAAATTATCTTCGAGTTTTGAACACGCTGACAACACTGCATGCGTGTGTGTGTGTATACACCTAACAGTAAAGATAAGGTATATATGCGGTGTTAGTAAGAGACTTGGGTAACACGACAGTAAAACTCTCTCCCCGCAACACACACATAATAATCACACGTGAATGGAAGCTCGAAATTATATGAGGCCAGGCAATATGGTACCAAGAGGGACATGAGTAGGCACTTCTTCAGTAAGAGGGTTGGAGACTCGTGCAGTAAACTAAGTCAGAAGAAAGTAAACGACACTTGTACTGTTGGATGACTGAAAAGCCTATTCAATAAGTGCAAGAATAAGAAATGTGTCCCCACAACTGTAAAGTTACTTCTCCATATTTACAAATGATGGATCAACGATACATACATACAGAACATACACGCAGATGCACGTAGAACCTCACGACCAGGTCCTCGACAAGAGGACAACGACACTTCTACCAGAATAACACAAAGTGGAATAATAATAGTTCAAGAAATGACGTCAAAGATTCAGAGGGGAGCCGATTCGGTGATGCAGAGGATAGGGGTACGTCCCTTGATCAGAACAGCCACGCCGACACTCACCGCCCTCAAGCGGCGAACGCTGCCGGACTCGCCTCCCTCGTTACGTGGATGAACAAGGCAATTAGCGTGGGACATTAGCTACGCTAACACCTGCAGGGGTTTCTTGGACCGTTTAGCACTAAACTGGCCTTCTGCAGCACTAGCCTATGGTGGCCGGGTACACATGGTCCCTCTATACATGGTTATGACGTGACGATCATGCATGTTGGTTTGAATATTGCCCATATACACATATATAATATTCATATGATACGTGTACTGTATATGTAAGTAATCAAGAGTTTGTTGATAGTAGTGGAATATGTAAAAAGCTAATGATTGTTGGATTCGAGAGTCATAATGTGTGTTTTATCAACACACTCATGCAAGCAACACTTTCTCTCAGCTGTGTCCTTAGCACGCCATCTGACACCACGCCTGTTGGTGCATCATGTGCTACTGCACTGTGAACACAGCTGGAGGAAGGGTGTAGTGAAGTTACTGGGGTGTTATTCTGCCCTATAATGTGAGTTTGGGCTGTCGCAGGTTGTGATGTGAGGAAGTTATACGGGGGAAACCAAATAACAGGCGACCTGATGGTCTATGACGAGGTTATCTACTGGAGGAAAGGACATGAGAAAACCAGAAGACCTGCTGGTCTATGGCAAAGTTACCTGCTGGAGGAGAGTAACATTATCTTGAATTCCTGGGCTATGTAACTGGAGGCAGGAAAGTAATTCACTATGTGAGTGTAAACTTTTAAGGGATGAGTGGATGTAGATCGTCTGATGCTGGCACGACAAGGACGTGAGCCTGAGGATTGTCCCGAGCTGAGACATGAAGGATCGGTTCGTGTGTACCGCCACTGGTCGTCACATGAGGAGACATTCGTGTGAAGTGCACTGCTGGTGGCTTTGGACGTGAGACTCGTGTCAGCCTGAACAGTCCTCGGGCGTGACGCGAGTGTGGACGTCATCTCTCCCAGGCCTTAAGTGGGAGGTGTTGGTAGGTGTGGGCTGTATACCAGGTTTTAACCTGATTTGTGGCATTACTGGGGGTTCGACATCACTGAGTTCTTATGAAACTCCTCAGGGCTCTCCATCAGTTGTGTGTGGCTAGGTCGGTTGATCTGGAGAGGTGAGGGATGCCTCATGGGTCTGGGGCGCCTCACGGGACTTCTTTGTGTCATGGTAATTAACAGGAATTACTCACCGGGGGGAGGGGGTAGAAGATGAACACCGAATTACAAAGTCTCAGCTGCAGCTGCACTCAAGCTTATGACAGCTTACCTTCAGTTATCATGTTGGGAATAAGCTGTATCGTCCACTCCTGAAGCTACTAGCGTCTGAGAGTGGAGATCTAGGTCAGACTACGTACCCTGAAGCCATACCCTCCCTCTCCTCATGCACTCATCTCACACCTTCACTTTACCCATTACCTCACCTCACACCCTCACCTTACAGCCCACGTATCGCACTCATCACCTCACTACGGGATCTTCTCGTTCATACCTTTCGACTCCCTCACTCCCTCATTAATTTTCCTCTGCGTCCCCATAACGCCGAGAGATTACTGTTTAATTATTCACAGAGAGAAGTGCAGGAGTAATGTTGTTAGTCTGTCTGTTTTGAAAAATGTCGGTGAACCTCTCGTCTGTGTCTGTTCACATGTGTGCATTTGTCTGTCCATTTGCCTCTCTCATTTAATTTGATTATGGTTAAGCACTTCTCGGTGTATAACATTGTTTTGCTGCTATACGAACACACACACACACACACACACACACACACACACACACACACACACTTATGAGAGAGAGAGAGAGAGAGCGAGAGAGAGAGAGAGAGAGAGAGAGAGAGAGAGAGAGAGAGAGAGAGAGGTTAAC
>JAYMFT010366519.1:0-22214 GCA_038088735.1 Panulirus argus
AACCACTGGGAGATAAACCTCGATACAATATGCGACCGTGTGAGAAACCACTGAGAGATAAACCTCAATACAATATGAGACCGTGTGAAAAAACATTGTGGGATGAACCTCAACACAATATGTGACCGTGTAAGAAACCATAGGTTGACAAACCTCAATACAATATGCGACCATGTTAGAAATCAGTGGAGAATAATCCTCAATGCAATATGCGACCGCTTGAGAAAACAGAGGAGCATAAACCTCAATACAATAAGCGACCGTGTGAGAATCAACTGAAGGATAAACCTCAAAACAAAAAGCGACTTTTTGTGAAACCACTGAGAGATAAACCTCAATGAAATGAGCCTCCTTGTGAAAAACCACTGGAGGATAAACCTCAATACAATATGGGAGTGTGTGAGAAAACACTGGGGGATGAACCTCAATACAATATGCGACCGTGTCTGAAACCATTGGGAGATAATATTCAATACAATATGCGACTGTGTGAGAAACCATTGAGGATAAACCTCAATACAATATTCGATCGTGTGAGAAACCATTGTGGATAAACTTCAATACAATATGCGACCGTGTGGGAAACCATTGGGGGAAGAACCCCAATGCAATATGCGACCGTTCGAGAAACCATTTTGGGATGAAACTCAGTATAATATGCGACCGTGTGAGAAACCATTGGGGGATGAGCCTCAATAAAATACGTTACCGTTTGAGATACCAATGGGGAATAAACCTCAATGCAATATGCGATCATTTGAGAAACCATTGCGGGATAATCCTCAGTACAATAAGCGAATGTGTGAGAAACCATTGGGGGATGAATCTCAATAAAATATGCGACCGTGTGACAAACCAGTGGAGGATCATCCTCTATACAATATGCGATCGTTTGAGAAACCATTGGAGGATAAACCTCAATACAATATGCAACCGTGTGAGAATCGAGTGGAGGATAAACCTCAGTACAAAATGCGACAATGTGAGAAACCACTAGTAGATAAAATTCAATACAATATGCGATCATGTGAAAAACCATTGGGGGATGAACCCCAATACAATATGGGAGTATGTGAGAAAGCATTTGCTGACGAGCCTCATCACAATATGAGTGTGTTTGAGAAACTACTGGGATATAAACTTCAATACAAAATATGCGACCGTGTGAGAAATCATTGGGGGATGAACCTCAATTCAATATGCGACCGGGTGAGACACCATTGGGGAATAATCATCATTACAATATACGACCGTGTGAGAAACCATTTCGGGTTGAACCTGAATACAATATGCGACTGTCTGAGAAACCATTAGGGGATGAACCTTAATACAATATGCGATCGTGTGAGAAACCAGTGGAGAATAATCCTCATTACAATATGTTACCGTTTGAGAAACCGGTGGAGGATAAACCTCAATACATTATACGACCGTATGAGAATCCATTAGGGGATAAACCTCAATACAATATGCGATCGTGTGAAAAACCACTGGGAGATAAACGTCAATAAAGTATGCGACCTTGTGAGAAACCACTGAAGGTTATACATGAATACAATATGGGAGTGTTTGAGAAAGGATTGGGGAATGAACCAAAATACAATATACGAACGTGTGAGAAACTAATGGGAGATAAACCTCATTAGATTATGCGACCGTGTGAGAAACTATTGGGGGATGAACTTCAATACAATATGCTACAGTGTGAGAAACCATTGGGGAATAGTCCTCAATACAATATGCGACCGTTTGAGAAACCATTGGAGGATGAACCTTAATACAATATGGGACAGTTTTAGAAACCAATGGGGCATAAACCTCAATACAATTTGCGACCGTGTGAGAAACCAGTGGAGGATAAACCTCAGTACAATATGCGACCATATGTGGAATCATTCGGGGATGAACCTCAATACAATAACGACTGGGGGATAAACCATATTACAATATGCGACCGTGTGAGAAACCAGTATTGGATAAAGTTCAAACAATATTCGAACGTGTATGAAACTAGTGGGGGATAAACTTCAATGCAATATGGGACCGTGAGAGATACCATAGGGGGATGAACCTTAATAATATATGCGACCGTATGAGAAACCATTGGAGGAAAAACCTCAATACAATTTGCAAACCCTTGAGAAACCAGTGGGGGATAAGCCTCAATACAATATGCGAGAGTGTGAGAAAACATTGGAGGATAATCCTCAATACAATATGCGACCGTCTGAGAAACCAGTGGAGGATAAACCTACATACAATATGCGATCATGTGAGAATCCAATAGAGGATAAACCTCTGTACAATATGCGACCGTGTGAGAAACCACTGGGAGATAAAACTCAATACAATATGCGACGTGTGAGAAACCTCTTGGGGATAAACCTCAATACAATAATGGAGTGTGTGAAAAACCATTGGGGGTTGAACCTCAGTACAATATGCGGGCGTGAGAAACCACTGAGAGACAAACTGAATACAATATGCGACTGTGTGAGAAATCATTGGGGGATAATACTTAATATAATAAAACACCGTGTGAAAAAATATTGTGGGATGATCCTCAATACAATATGCGACAGTGTGTGAAACCATTGGGGGATGAGCCTAAATTCAATATGCGATCGCGTGAGAAACCAAAGGGGGATACACCTCAATCCAGTAAGCGACGGTGTGAAAAACCATTGGGGGATGAAGCTCCATACAATATGCGACCATATGAGAAACGATTGGGGGATAAACCTCAATGAAGTATACGACCGCGTGAGAAACCATTGGAGGATAAACCTCAGTACAATATATCGAGCCCGTGAGAAACCATTGAGAAATTAACCTCAATACAATATGCGAGCCTGTGAGAAAAAAGTGTAGGATAAACCTCAATACAATATGCGACCGTGTGAGAAACCATTGGGGGATGAACCTCAATACAATATGCTACCGTGTGAGAAACCAATAGAGGATAATCCTCAATACAATACGCGACCGTGTGAAATAATATTGGGGGATGAAGCTTAGAACAATATGGGACCGTTTTAGGAACCACACTTGGATAAACTTCAATAAAATATGCGAACGTGTGAAAAACCACTGAAGGATAAACTTCCATACAATATGCAACCGTGTGAGAAACCATTTGTGAATGAGCCTCAATACAATATGTAACCATTTGAAAAACTATTGGGCTATAAACCTCAGTACAATGTGGGACCGTGTGAGAAATCAGAGAGGGATAAAGCTCAATAAAATATACGAACTTGTAAGATTCCGAGGGAGACAAACTTCAATACTATATGGGATCGTGAAAGAAACCAGTAAGGGATAAACCTCAAAACAACTTGCGAGACCTTGAGAAACCAGTGGGGGATAAGCCTTAATTACAATATACGACCCTATGAGAAGCCACTAGGAGATGAAACTCAATATAATATGCGACCTTGTGAGAATCCATTGGGGAATGATATTCAATACAATATGCGACTGTGTGAGAAACAATTTGGGGATAATCTTCAGTACAATATGTGACCGTGTGAGAAACCATTGGGCAATGAATCTCAATACAATTAGTGACCGTTTGAAAAACCATTGAGAGATGAATTTCAATACAATATGGGAGTGTATGAGAAACCACTGGGGGATGAACCTCAATACAATATGCGACAGTGTGAGAAAGCATTGGTCGATGAACCTCAATACATTATGCGACCGTGTGAAAACCATTGAGGGATCAAACTCAATATAATATGCGACCATGTGAGAAACCAGTGGAGGATAATTGTTAATACAATATGCGACCGCATGAGAAACCAGTGGAGGAAAAAAGTCAATGCAATATGTGACCGTGTGACAATCCAGTGGAGGATAAACCTCAGTACATTATGCGACCCTGTGAGAAACCACAGGGAGATAAACCTCAATACAATATGCGACATTGTAAGAAACCACTGTTGGAAAAACTTCATTAAAATATGGAAATGAGTGAGAAAACACTAGGGGATGAACCTCAATACAATATGCGACCATGTGAGAAACCACTGGGAGATAAACATCAATACAATATGCAACCGTGTGAAAAACCATTCGGGGATGAACCTCAATACAATATGCGACAGTGTGAGAAACCATTGGGGGAAAACCTTCAATACAATATGCAACCGTGTGAGAAACCATTGGGGGATGAACCACAATACAATATGCAACCGTGTGAGAAACCATTGGGTGATGAACCTCAATACAATATGCGACCGTGTGAGAAAACACTGGGGGATGAGCCTCAGTATAAAATACGACCCTGTGAGAAACCATTGGGGGAGGAACCATAGTATAATATGAGACAGTGTGAGACACCTATGGGGGATAAACCTCAATGCAATATGCGACCGTGTGAGAAACCATTAGGGGATGAACCTCAATAAAATATACGACCGCGTGAGAAACCATTGTGGGATGATCCTCATTTCAATATGAAACCGCATGAAACCCCATTTGGGGATGAACCTTAATACAAAATGCGACCGTGTGTTAAACCATTGAAGGATAAACCTCAATACAATATGCGACCCCGTGAGAAACCACTGGGAGATAAACCTCAATACAATATGCGAACTTTTAAGAAACCACTGGGGGAAAAACCTCACTACAGTATGGTTTTGTGTGAGAAACCAATGGGGGATGAACCTCAATATAATATGCGACCGTGTAAGAAACCACTGGGATATAAAAATGAATACAATATGCGACCGTGTGAAAAACATTGAGGGATGAACCTCAATATAATATGACACCGTGTGGAAACCATTTGGGGATAAACCTCAATACAATAATCGACCGTGTGAAGAACCAATGGAAGATACTCCTCAATTCAATATGACACCTTGTGAGAAATATTGGATGATGAACCTCACTACAATATGCGATACTGTGAGAAACCATTCGGGTATGAACCCGAATACAATTAGCTACCTAGTGAGAAACCACTGGGAGATGAACCTAAATACAATATGCGACCGTGTGAAAACCCATTGGTGGAAAATCCTCAATACAGTATACGACCGTGTGAGAAACCATTGGTGGTTCAACCTCATTATATTATGCGACCGTGTGAGAAACAGTGAGGACAATCCTCAATGCAATATGCGACCGTGTTGAAAACCAATGGGGGATAAACATTAATACAATATGGGACCCTATAAGAAACCACTGGGTGATAAAACTCAATACAATATGCGACCGTGAGAGAAATCAGTGGAGGATAATCCTCATTACAATACGAGACCGTGTGAGAAACAATTGGGGTATGAACCTCAATACAATATGAGACCGTGCATGAAACCAGTGGAGGATAATCCTTAAGACAATATGGGAAAATAAACCTCACTACAATATGCGACCGTGTCAGAATCCATTGGAGGATAAACCTCAGTACAATATGCGACCGTGTGAAAAGCCAATGGGAGATAAAGAGTATATACAATATGCAACCTTGTCAGAAACCAATCGGGAATAAACCTCTATACAATATGGGAATATGAGAGAAATCATTGGGTAACAAACCTCAATAAAATATGCGACCATGTGAGAAAACAATGGGATATAAACTTCAATACAATATGCGACCGTGTGAGAAACCATCGGGGGATGATCCTCAATACAATATTCGACCGTGTGAGAAGCCATTGGGGGATGAACATCAATACAATATGCGACCGTGTGAGAAACCAGTGGAGGATAATCCTCATTACAATGCTACCGGTTGAGAAACCAGCGGAGGATAAACCTCAATACAATATGCTACCGTGTGAGAATCCTGTGGGGGATAAACCTCAATACAATATTCGACCGTGTGAGAAACAACTGGGAGATAAACCTCAATAAAATATGCGACCTTGTGAGAAACCACTGAGGGATAAACCTCAATACACTATGGAGATGTGTGTGAAACCATTGGGGGATGAACCTCAATACAACATGCGACCCTGTGAGAAACCACTTGGAGATATACCTCAATACAATATGCAACCGTGTGAAAAAACATTGGGGGATGAACCTCAGTACAATAAGCGACAGTGTAAGAAACCATTAAGGGATAAACCTCAATACAATATGACACCGTGTGAGAAACCATTGGGGGATAAGCATCAATACAACATGCGACCGTGTGAGAAACCATTGGGAGATGAACCTCAATACAATATGCGACCATTTGAGAAACAATTGGGGGATTGACCTCAGTATAATATGCGACCGTGTGTGAAACCATTGGGGGATGAGCCTCAATACAATATGCGACTGTGTGAGAAATCAATGGGGAAAAACCTCAATACAATATGCGGCCGTGTGAGAAATCATTGGGAAATGAACCTCAGTACAATATGCGAATGTGTGAGAAACTATTTGGGAGGATAAACCTAAATACAATATGTGATCCCGTGAGAAACCAGTGGGGGATAAACCTCAATAGAATATGCGACAGTGTAAGAAACCACTGGGAGATAAACCTCAATACAATATGCGACCTTTTGAGAAACCAATGGGGGAAAAAACCTCAATATAATATGAGGGTATGTGAGAAACCATTGGGGGGTAAACCTCAATATAATATGCGACCGTGTGAGAAGCCACTTTCAGATAAACTTCAATAAAATATACAACAGTTTGAGAAACCTTTTGGGGATGAACCTCATTACAATAAGCGACTGTGTGAGAAACCATTGAAGGACAAACCTCAGTACAATATTCGACCGTGTGAAAAACCATTGTAGGATAAACCTCAATACAATATGCGACCGTGTGAAAAATCATCGGAGGATGAACCTCAGTACAATATGCGACCTCGTGAGAAACCAATGGGGCATGAACCTAAATAGAATTTGCGATTGTGTGAGAAACCACTGTGAGATAAAACTCAATACTATATGCGACCGTTTGAGAAACCACTGGGAGATAAACCTCAATACAGTATGCGACCGCGTGAGAAACCATTGGGGGATGAACTTCAATACAGTATGCGACTGTGTGAGAAACCATTGGGGGGTAATCCTCAATACAATATGCGACCGTGTGAGAAACCATTGGGGGAAAAACCTCAATACATTATGCGACCATGTGAGAAACCAGTGGAGGTTAATCCTCAATACAATATGAGACCGTTTTAGAAACCATTGGGGGATGGACCTTAATACAATATATGACCGTGTGAGTAACCATTGGGGGATAATCCTCAATACAATAGGCGACAGTGTGAGAAACCATTGAGGGATGAACCTCAATACATTATGCGACCGTGTGAGAAACCAGTGGAGGTTAATCCTCAATACAATATGCGACCGTTTGAAAAACCATTGGGGGATGAACCTTAATACAATATGGGAAAGTTTGAGAAACCAATGGGGCATAAACCTCAATACAATATACGACCGTTCGAAAACCAGTGGAGGATAAACCTCAAAACAATATGCGACTGTGTGAGAATCCATTCGGGGATGAGCCTCAATACAATAACGACCATGTGAAAAACCACTGGGGGATAAACCATATTACAATATGCGACCGTGTGGGAAACCATTGGGGGATAATACTTAATACAATAAAGCAGCGTGTGAGGAAACATTGGGGGATGATCCTCAATACAACATGCGAAAGTGTGTGAAACCATTGGGGGATAAGCCTCAATGCAATACGCGACCGTGTGAGAAACCAATGGGGGATCAACCTCAATACAATAAAAGACCGTATGAGAAACCATTGGGGGATGAACCACGATACAATATGCGACCGTATGAGAAACGATTGTGGGATAAACCTCAGTAAAGTATACCACCGCATGAGAAACCATTAGAGGATAAACCTTAATACAGTATATCGAGCTAGTGAGAAACCATTGAGGGATTAACCTCAATACAATATGCTAGCCTGTGAGAAACCAGTGGAGGATAAACCTCAATATAATTTGCGACCGTGTGAGAAACCACTGGGGGATGAAGCTTAAAACAATATGGGACCGTTTGAGAAACCAGTGGGGGATAAACTTCAGTACAATATGTGACCGTGTGAAGAACCACTATAGGATAAACTTCATTTCAATATGCGACCATGTGAGAAACGATTCGGGGATGAACCTCAGTACAATATGCGATCATGTGAAAAACTACTGGGCTATAAACCTCAATACAATATGCGACCGTGTGAGAAAGCAGTGCGGGATGAAGCTGATTACAATGTACGAAC
Source organism: Panulirus argus (assembly GCA_038088735.1). Classification (NCBI taxonomy): domain Eukaryota; kingdom Metazoa; phylum Arthropoda; class Malacostraca; order Decapoda; family Palinuridae; genus Panulirus; species Panulirus argus. Next base: position 8,227 of record JAYMFT010366519.1, read on the forward strand.
TTGTAAGATTCCGATGGGAGATAAACTTCAATACTATATGGGATCTTGGGAGAAACAAGTAAGGGATAAACCTTAATAATATATGCGACTGTATCAGAAACCATTGGAAGATAAACCTCAATACAATTTGAGAGCCCGTGAGAAACCAGTGGGGGATAAACCTCAATTCAATATGTGACCGTGTGAGAACCAGCTAGGATATAAAACTTAATACAATATGCGACCTTGTGAGAAACCATTGGGGAATGATCCTGAATACAATATGCGACCGTGTGAGAAACCATTGGGGGATAATCTTCAATACAATATGTGACCGTGTGAGAAACAATTGGGCGATGAACCTTAATACAATTAGCGACCGTGTGAAAGACCATTGGGGGATGAACCTCAATACAATATGCGACCGTGTGGAAAACCACTGGAAGATAAATCTCAATCCAATATGAGACCGTGTGAGAAACCATTGGGGGATAATGTTCAATACAATATGCGACCGTGTGAGAAACCAATGGGGTATGAACCTAAATAGAATTTGCGATTTTGTGAAAAAAGCACTGTGAGATAAACCTCAATACAATATGCGACCGTTTCAGGAACCACTGGGAGATAAACCTCAATACAGTATGCGACCGCGTGAGAAACCATTGAGGGATGAACTTCAATACAATATGCGACAGTGTGAGAAACCATTGGGGGATAATCCTCAATAGAATATGCGACCGTGTGAGAAACCATTGGGGGAAAAACCTCAATACATTGTGCGACCATGTGAGAAACCAATGGAGGTTAATCCTTAATACAATATGCGACCGTTTGAGAAACCATTGGGGGATGGACCTTAATACAATATGTGACCGTGTGAGTAACCATTGGGGGATAATCCTCAATACAATAGGCGACCGTGTGAGAAACCATTGAGGGATAAACCTCAATACATTATGCGACCGTGTGAGAAACCAGTGGAGGTTAATCCTCAATACAATACGCGACCGTTTGAAAACCATTGGGGGATGAACCTTAATACAATATGGGAAAGTTTGAGAAACCAATGGGGCATAAACCTCAATACAGTATGCGACCGTTCGAAAACCAGTGGAGGATAAACCTCAAAACAATATGCAGCTGTGTGAGAATCCATTTGCGGATGAGCCTCAATACAATAACGACCATGTGAAAAACCACTGGGGGATAAACCATATTACAATGTGCGACCGTGTGGGAAACCAGTGGGGGATAAAGCTCAATACAATATACGAACGTGTGTGAAACTAGTGGGGGATAAACTTCAATACAATATGGGACCGTGTGAGAAACCAGTGGGGGATGAACCTTAATGATATATGCGACCGTATGAGAAACCATTGGATGATAAACTTCAATACAATTTGCAAACCCGTGAGAAACCAGTGGGGGATAAACCTCAATACAATATGCGAGAGTATGAGGAAACAGTTGAGGATAATCCTCAATTCAATATGCGACCGTGTGAGAAATCAGTGGATGATAAACCTCAATGCAATATGCGACCGTGTGAGAAACGACTGGGGGATAATCCTCAATACAATATTCGACAGTCTGAGAAACCATTGGAGGATAAACCTACTTACAATATGCGATCATGTGAGAATCCAATGGAGGATAAACCTTAGTAAAATATGCAACCTTGTGAGAAACCACTGGGAGATAAAACTTAATTAAATATGCGACCTTGTGAGAAACCACTTGGGGATAAACGTCAATGCAATATGGGAGTGTGTGAGAAACCACTGGGAAAAGAACCTCAATACAATATGCGGGCGTGTGAAAAACCACTGGGAGATAAACTCAGTACAATATGCGACTGTGTGAGAAACCATTGGGGGATGATACTTAATACAATAAAACAACGTGTGAGAAAACATTGGGGGATGATCCTCAATACAACATGCGAAAGTGTGTGAAACCATTGGGGAATAAGCCTCAATACAATACGCGACCGTGTGAGAAACCAATGGGGGATAAACCTCAATACAATGAAAGACCGTGTGAGAAACCATTGGGGGATGAACCACGATACAATATGCGACCGTATGAGAAACGATTGTGGGATAAACCTCAGTAAAGTATACCACCGCATGAGAAACCATTAGAGGATAAACCTTAATACAGTATATCGAGCTAGTGAGAAACCATTGAGGGATTAACCTCAATACAATATGCTAGCCTGTGAGAAACCAGTGGAGGATAAACCTCAATATAATTTGCGACCGTGTGAGAAACCACTGGGGGATGAAGCTTAAAACAATATGGGACCGTTTGAGAAACCAGTGGGGGATAAACTTCAGTACAATATGTGACCGTGTGAAGAACCACTATAGGATAAACTTCATTTCAATATGCGACCATGTGAGAAACGATTCGGGGATGAACCTCAGTACAATATGCGATCATGTGAAAAACTACTGGGCTATAAACCTCAATACAATATGCGACCGTGTGAGAAAGCAGTGCGGGATGAAGCTGATTACAATGTACGAACTTGTAAGATTCCGATGGGAGATAAACTTCAATACTATATGGGATCTTGGGAGAAACAAGTAAGGGATAAACCTTAATAATATATGCGACTGTATCAGAAACCATTGGAAGATAAACCTCAATACAATTTGAGAGCCCGTGAGAAACCAGTGGGGGATAAACCTCAATTCAATATGTGACCGTGTGAGAACCAGCTAGGATATAAAACTTAATACAATATGCGACCTTGTGAGAAACCATTGGGGAATGATCCTGAATACAATATGCGACCGTGTGAGAAACCATTGGGGGATAATCTTCAATACAATATGTGACCGTGTGAGAAACTATTGGGCGATGAACCTTAATACAATTAGCGAACGTGTGAGATACCACTGAGGGATGAACCTCAATACAATATGGGAGTGTGTGAGAAACCATTGGGGGATGAACCTCAATACAATATGCGACCGTGTGGAAAACCACTGGAAGATAAATCTCAGTCCAATATGCGACCGTGTGACAAACCATTGGGCGATGAACCTCAATACATTATGCGACCGTGTGAAAAACAAATGAGGGATGAAAGTCTATACAATATCCGACGTGTGAGAAACCAGTGGAGGATAATTCTGAATACAATGTGCGACCGTATGAGAAACCAGTGGAGGATAAACCTCAAAACAATATGAGACAGTGTTAAAATCTAGTGGAGGATAAACCTCAGTATATTATGCGACCGTGTGAGAAACCACTGGGAGATAAACCTCAATACAATATGCAATCTTGTAAGAAACCACTGGAGGAAAAATATCATTGCAATATGGGATTGCATGAGAAAACATTGGGGGATGAATCTCAATACAATATGCGACCATATGAGAAACCACTGGGAGATAAATATCAATACAATATGCGAACGTTTGAGAAACTATTGCGGGATGAACATCAATACAATATGCGACCGTGTGGAAAACCATTGGGGGAAAATCCTCAGTACAATATGCAACCGTGTGAGAAACCATTATGGGATGAAGCTCAATACAATATGCGACTGTGTGAGAAACCATTGGGGGTTAACCTTAATGAAATATGCGACCGTGTGAGAAAACATTGGAGGATGAGCCTCAGTATAAAATGCGACCGTGTGAGAAACCATTGGGGATGAACCACAGTAATATATGAGACCGTGTGAGAAACCAATGGGGGATAAACCTCAGTGGAATATGCGACCGTGTGAGAAACCAGTAGGGAATGAACCTCAATACAATATACGACAGCGTGAGAAGCCACTGGGAGATGATCCTCATTTCAATATGCAACCGCGTGAAAAACCATTGGAGGATAAACCTCAATAAAAAATCTGAGCCCGTGAGAAACCACTGGGAGATAAACCTCAATACAATATACGGGCTTTTAAAAAACCACCGGGGGAAAACCTCAATACAATATGGGAGTGTGTGAGAAACCATTGGGGGATGAACGTCACTATCATATGCGACCGTGTAAGAAACCACTGGGAGATAAGCATCAATACAATATGCGACTGTGTGAAAAACCATTGAGGGATGAACCTCAATACAATATGCCACCGGTTGAAAACCATTGGGGGATAAACTTCAATACAATTTTCGACCGTGCGAAAAACCAATGGAGGATAAACCTCAATTCAATATGTGACCTTGTGAGAAATATTAGAGGATGAAACTCAATACAATATGCGACCGTGTGAGAAACCATTCGGTTATGAACCCCAGTTCAATAGCCTACCGTGTGAGAAACCATTGGGAGATCAACCTAAACACAATATACGACTGTGTGAGAACCCATTGGGGAATAATCCTCAATAAAATATACGACAGTGTGAGAGACCATTAGTGGATGAACCTCAATACATTATGTAACCGTGTGAGAAACCAGTGAAGGATAATCCTGAGTACAATAAGCGACCGTGTTGGAAACCATTGGGGGATGAACCTCAATACAATATGCGACCCTGTGAGAAACAGTGGAGGATAATCCTCAATACAATAAGCGACCGTGTGAGAAACTATTGGGGTATGAACCTCAATACAATATGCGACCGTGTGAGAAACCATTTGGGGGATGAACCTAAGTACAATATGCTACTGTGTGAGAAATCAATGGGGGATAATCCTCAACACAATATGCGACCTGTTGAGAAACCAGAGGAGGAAAAACATCAATACATTATGCAACCGTGTCAGAATCCAATGGAGGATAAACCTCAGTACAATATGCGACCGTGTGAAAAACGAATGGGAGATAAAAATAAATACAATATGCAACCTTGTCAGAAACCACTCGGGGATAAACCTCAATACAATATGGGAGTGTGTGAGAAGCCATTGGGTAATGAACCTCAATACAGTATGCGATCGTGTGAGAAAACAGTGGGAAATAAACCTCAATACAATATGAGACCGTGTGAGAAACCATTGGGGAATGATCCTCAATACAATATTTGACCGGGTGAGAAACCATTGGGGGATGAACCTCAATACAATATGCGACCGTGTGAGAAACCAGTGGAGGATAATCTTCAATACAATATGCGACCGTATGAGAAACCAGTGGAGGATAAACCTCAATACAATATGCTGCCGTATGAGAATCCACTGGAGGATAATCCTCAATACAATATTCGACCGTGTGAGAAACAACTGAGAGATGAACCTCAATACAATATGCGACCTTCTGAGAAACCACTGGGGGATAAACGTCAATACACTATGGGAGTGTATGTGAAAACATTGGGGGATGAGCCTCAATACAATATGCGACCCTGTGGGAAACAGCTTGGAGAATACCTCAATACAATATGCAACCGTGTGAAAAACCATTGGGGGAAGAACCTCAATACAATATGCGAGAGTGTAAGAAACCAATAAGGGATAAACCTCAATACAATATGAGACCGAGTGAGAAACCACTGGGGGATGAGCCTCAATACAATATGCGACGGTGTGAGAAACCATTGGGGAATGAACATCAGTATAATATGCGACTGTGTGAGAAATCAATGGGGGATAAACCTCAATACAATATGCGACCGTGTGAGAAACCATTGGGGGATGAACCTCAGTATAATATGCGACCGTGTGTGAAACCATTGGGGGATGATCCTCAATACAATAAGAGACCGTGTGAGAAACAACCGGAGGATAAACCTCAATGCAATATGCGAGCCCGTGAGAAACCAGTGGGGAACAAACCTCAATACAATATGCGACAGTGTGAGAAACCACTGGGAGATAAACCTCAATACAATTTTCGACCTTTGGAGAAACCAATGGGGGAAAAACATCAATATAATATGGGAGTATATGAGAAACCATTGGGGGATAGACCTTAATATAATACGCGAACATGTGAGAAAACCACTGTGAGATAAACCTCAATACAATATGCGACAGTTTGAAAAAACATTGGGGGATGAACCTCAATATGATATGCGACCGTGTGAGAAACCATTGGAGGATAAACCTCAATACAATATTCGACCGTGTGAGAAACCATTGGAGGATAAACCTCAATACAATATGCGACCGTGTGAGAAATCATTGGAGGATGAACCTCAATAAAATATGCGACCTCGTGAGAAACCAATGGGGTATGAACATTAATACAATTTACGATAGTGTGAAAAACCATTGTGAGATAAACCTTAATACAATATGCGACAGTTTGAGAAACCATTAAGGGATGAACCTCAATACAATATGCGACCTTGTAAGAAACCATTGGGAGATAAACCTCAATACAATATGCGACCTCGTGAGAAACCAATTTGGTATGAACCTCAATACAATATGCGACCGTCTGAGAAACCATTAGGTGATAATCTTCAATACAATATACGACCGTGTGCGAACCCATTGGGATATATACCTCAATACATTATGCCGCCGTTTGAGAAACCAGTGGAGAATAATGCTCAATGCAATATGCGACAGCGTGAGAAACCAGTGGAGGATAAACCTCAATACAATATGCTACCGTTCGAGAAACCTTTCGGTGATGAATCTTAATACAATATGCGACTTTGTGAAAAACCACTGGGGGATAAACCACAATACAATATGCGATCGTGCGTAAAGCCAGTGGGGGATAAAGCTCAATAGAATATACGTATGTGTAAGAAACCAATGAGGGATAAACATCATTACAATATGGGACCTCGTGGGAAACCACTGGGGGATAAACCTCAATACAATATGTAGTCGTGTGAGAAACCAGTGGGATATAAACCTCAAAACAATATGCGAACGTGTGAGAAACCATTGGGTGATGAACCTTCATAAAATATGCGATCGGGTGAGAAACCATTGGGGGATAATCCTCAATACAAAATGCGACCGTGTGAGAAATCATTGGGGGATGAACCTCAATACAATATGCGACCATGTGAGAAACCAGTGGAGGATAATCCTCAAAACAATTGTGCGACCGTTTGCGAAACCAGTGGACGATAAACCTTAATACATTAAGCGTCATTGTGAGAATCCAGTGAAGGGTAAACCTCACTACGATATAAGACTTTGTGAGAAACCATTGGGAGATAAACCTTAATAGAATATGCGTCCTTGTGAGAAACCACTGTAGGATAAACCTCAATACAATATGGCAGTGTGTAAGAAAAGATTGTGGGATGACCCTCAATAAAATATGCGACCCTGTGAGAAACCACTGTGATATAAACCGCAATATAATATGCGACCGTATGAAAAACCAATGGGGGATGAACCTCAATACAATTTAGGACCGTGTGAGAAATCAATGGGGGATAATCCTTAATCCAATATGCGACCATGTGACAAACCAATGGAGGATAATCCTTAGTACAATATGCGACCGTGTGAGAAACCATTGGGGGATGAACTTCAACAGAATGTGCGACCATGTGATAAACCAGTGGAGGGTAATCCTCAATACCATATGCGGCCGTTTGAGAAACCAGTGGAGGATAAACCTCAATACAATATGCGAACCGGGTGAGAAACCATTGGGGGATAATCCTCAGTACAAAATGGCACCGTGTGAGAAACCATTGTGGGATGAACCTTAATACAATATGCGAACGTGTGAGAAACGAGTGGAGGATAATCCTCAGTACAGTATCCGACCGTTTGAGAAGCCAGTGGAGGATAAACCTCAATACAATATAGGACCGTGTGAGAATACAGTGGAGAATGAACTTCAATATAATATGCGACCGTGTGAGAAGCCACTGGGAGATAAACCTCAAAACAATATGCGACCTTGTGAGAAACCACGGGAGAAACAACCTCAGTACAATATGCGACCGTGTGAGAAACCGCTGGGAGATAAACCTCAATACAATATGCGATAGTGTGAAAAACTATCGGGTGATGAACCTCAATATTTATTGTGACCATGTAAGAAACCATTGGGGGATAATCCTCAATAAAATATGCGACCATGTGAGAAACCATTGGGGATGAACCTCAAGACAATATGCGATCGTTTGAGAACTCAATGGGGGATGAACCTGAATACAATATGCGACCTCGTAAGAAACCATTGGGGTATGAACCTCAATACAATATGCGACCGTGTGAGAAAGCATTCGATGATGAACCTCAAAACAATATGGGACCGTGTGAGAAAACATTGGGGGAAAATCCTCAATACAATATGCGACCGTGTGAGAAACCATTGGAGGATGAAACTCAATTCATTATGCGACTGTGTAAGAAGCCATTGGGGGATAATCCTTAATGCAATATGCGACGATGTGAAAAACCAATATGCGACCGTGTGAGAAGCCAGTGAGGGATAAAGCTCAATAGAATATACGTATGTGTAAGAAAGCAATGGGGATAAACTTCAATACAATATGGGACAGTGTGGGAAACCACTGAGGAATAAACCTTAATACAATATGCAGTCGTGTGAGAAACCACTGGGAGATAAACTTCAAAACAATATGCGACAGTGTGAGAAACCATTTGGGGATGAACCTCAATACAATATTCGATCGGGTGAGAAACCATTAGGGGATAATCCTCAATACAAAATGAGGCCGTGTGAGAAACCATTGGGGGATGAACCTCAATACAATATGCGACCGTGTGAGAAACCAGTGGAGGATGATCCTCAATACAATATGCGACCGTTTGCGAAACCAGTGGAGGATAAACCTTAATACATTAAGCGACATTGTAAAAATGCAGTGGAAGGTAAACCACACTACAATATACGACCTTGTGAGAAACCATTGGGAGATAAACCTTAACAGAATATGCGTCCTTGTGAGAAACCACTAGAGGATAAACTTCAATACAATATGGCAGTGTGTAAGAAACGATTGTGGGTTGAACCTCAATACAAAATGCGACCCTGTGAGAAACCACTGTGATAATACAATATGCGACCGTGTGAAAAACCAATGGGGGGGATGAACCTCAATACAATATAGGACCGTGTGAGAAACCAATGGGCGATAACCATAAATCCAATATGCAACTATGTGACAAACCAATGGAGGATAATCCTCAGTACAATATGCGACTGTGTGAGAAACCATTGGGGGATGAACCTCTATAGAATAGGCGACCATGTGATAAACCAGTGGAGGGTAATCCTCAACACTATATGCGACCGTTTGAGAAACCAGTGGAGGATGAACCTCAATACAATATCCAACCGGGTGAGAAACCATTGGGGGATGAACCTCAATACAATATGCGAACGTGTGAGAAACCAGTGGAGGATAATCCTCAATACACTATCCGACCGTTTGAGAAGCCAGTGGAGGATAATCCTTAATTCAATATACGACCTTGTGAGAATACAATGGACAATGAACCTCAATATAATATGCGACCGCGTGAGAAGCCACTGGGAGATAAACATCAAACAATATGCGACCTTGTGAGAAACCACGGTAGGATAAACCTCAATACAATATGCGACCGTGTGAGAAACCACTGGGAGATGAACCTCAATACAATATGCGATAGTGTGAGAAACCATCGAGGGATGAACCTCAATATTTATTGCGACCGTGTAATAAACCAATGTGGGATAATTCTCAATACAGTATGCGACCGTGTGAGAAACCATTGGGGGATGAGCCTCAAGACAATATGCGATAGTTTGAGAATTCAATGGGGGATGAACCTCAATACAATATGCGACCTCGTGAGAAACCATTGAGGTATGAACCTCATTACAATATGCGACCGTGTGAGAAAGCTTTGGATGATGAACTTCAGTACAATATGGAACCGTGTGAGACACCATTGGGGGATAATGCTCAATACAATATGCGACAGTGTGAGAAACCATCGGGGGATGAAACTCAATTCATTATGCGACTGTGTAAGAAGCCATTGGGGGATAATCCTCAATACAATATGTGACCGTGTGAGAAACCATTGGGGGTTGAACCTCAATACAATGTAGGACCGTGTGAAAAACAATGGAAGATGAACTTCAATGCAAAATCCGACCGTATGAGAAACCATTGGGAATGAACCTCAGTATAATATGCAAACGTGTGAGAAACCATTGGGGGATGAACCTCAAAACAATATACGACCGTGTGAGAAACTATTATGGGATAGACCTCATTACAATATTCGACCGTCTGAGAAACCACTGGGGGATAAACATCAATACAATATGCGACGGTGTGAAAACCATTGGGGGATGATCCTCAATACAATATGCCACTTTGTGAGAAACCATTGGGGGAATAACCTCAATACAATATGCGACAGTGTGAAAAACATTTTGGGGATGATCCTCAATTCAAAATGCGATCGTATAAGAAACCATTGGAGGATAAACCTCAATACAATATGCGAGCCCGTGAGAAATCAAAGGGGGATAAACCTCAATTCAATATGCGACAGTGTGAGAAACCAGTGGGGAATAAACCTCAATACAATATACGATTGTTTGAGAGCCCATTGAAGGATAAACCTCAATACAATATGCTACTGTGTGAGAAACCAAGGGGATATAAACCTCAATACAATATGCGACATTTAGAGAAACCACTGGAGAAAAAAACCTCAATACAATATGGAGTGTGTGAGAAACCATTGCGGGATGAACCTCCATATAATATGCGACCGTGTGAGAAACAACTGGGAGATAAAAATGAATACAATATGCGACCGTGTAAGAAACCATTGGTGGATAAACTTCTATACTATATTCGACCGTGTGAAAAAGCATTGGAGGATAAACCTCAATACAATAAGCGACCGTGTGAGAAAACATAGGAGGATGAACCTCAATAAAATATGCGACCGTGTGATAAACCATTGGGGCTGAACCTCAGTACAATATTCGAAGATTTCAGAAATAATTGGGGGATAATCCTCAATACAATATACGACAGTGTGAAAAACCACTGGGGGATGAACCTCAATACATTATGCGACCGTGTGAGAAACCAGTGGAGAATAATCCTCAATACAATATGCGACCGTGTGATAAACCATTGGGGGATGAACCTTAATACAATATGCGACCGTGTGAGAAACCATTTGGGGATAAACTTCCATACAATATTCGACCGTGTGAAAAAGCATTGGAGGATAAACATCAATACAATATGCGACCATGTGAGAAAACATTGGAGGATGAAGCTTAGTACAATATGAGAACTCGTGAGAAACCATTGGGGTATGAACCTCAATACAATATGCGACCGTGTGAGAAACCATTGGGGGTTGAACCTCAGTACAATATGCGACCTTGTGAGAAACCAATGGGGAAAAATCCTCAATAAAATATACGACCGTGTGAGAAACCACTTGGGGATGAACTCCAATACATTTATGCGACCGTGTGAGAAACCATTGGGGGATGAACCTTAATACAATATGGGAACGTTTAAGAAACCACTTGGGGATAAATCTCAATACAATAATGCGAACGTGTGAGAAACCATTCGGGGATGAAGCTCAATACAATATGCGAGCCAGTGATAAACCAATGGAGGGTAAACCTCTATACAATATGCGACAGTGTGAAAAACCACTGGGAGATAAACCTCAATACAATATGCGACCTTTTGAGAAACCACTGGGGGAAAACCTTAATACAATATGGGAATATGTGAGAAACCATTGGGGGATGAACCTCAATATAATATACGACAATGTGAGAAACCACTGTGAGATAAACCTCAATACAATATGCGACCGTTTGAGAAACCATTGGGGGATGAACATCAATACAATATGCGACCTTGTGAGAAACCGTTGGTGGATAAACCTCAATACAGTATTCGACCGTGTGAAAAATCATTGGTGAATGAACCTCAATAAAATATGCGACCTCGTGAGAAACCAATAGGGTATGAACCTCGATACAATTTGCGATCGTGTGAGAAACCACTGCGAGATAAACCTTAATACAATATGCGTCCGTTTGATAAACCATTGGGGGATGAACCTCAATACAATATGCGAACGTGTGAAAAACCGTTGGAGGATAAACCTCAAAGAGAATATGCGACCGTGTGAGATATCATTGGAGGATGAACCTAAATTCAATATGCGACCTCGTGAGAAACCAATGGGTTATGAACCTCAATACAATATGCAACCGTGTGAGAAACCATTGGGGGATAATTCTCAATACAATATACGACCGTGTGAGAAACCATTGGGAGATGAACTTCAATACCTTATGCAACCGTTTGAGAAACCAGTGGAGGATAATCCTCAATACCATAAACGACCGTGTGAAAAACCAGTGGAGGATAAACCTTAATAAAATATGCGACCATGTGAGAAACCTTTCGGGGATCAACCTCAATACAATATGCGACCATGTGAAAAACCACTGGGGGATAAACCTCAATACAATATGCGACCGTGTGATAAGCCAGTGGGGGATAAAGCTCAATAGAATGTACGAATATGTAAGAAATCGATGGGGGATAACCTTCAATACAATAAGGGACCGTGTGAGAAACCACTGGGGGATAAACCTCAATACAATATGGGAGTGTGTGAGAAACCATTGTGGGATGAACCTCATTACAATATGCAGTCGTGTGAGAAACCACTGGAAGATAAACCTCAATACAATATGCGACCGTGTGAGTAACAATTGGGGGATGAACCTCAAAACAACATGCGATCGGGTGAGAAACCACTGGGGGATAATCCTCAATACAGTATGCAACCGTGTGAGAAATCATTGGGGGATGAACCTCAATACAATATGCGATCGTATGAGAAACTATTGGGGTATGACCCCTAATACAATATGCGACCGTGTTAGAAACCGGTGGAGGATAATCCGCAATACAATATGCGACCGTTTGAGAAACCAGTGGATGATAAACATCAATACATTAAGCGACCTTGTGAGGATCCAGTGGAGGATTAACCTCACTATAATATACGACCTTGTGAGAAACCATTGGGAGATAAACCTCAATAAAATATGCGTCCTTGTGGGAAACTACTGGAGGATAAAGCTCAGTACAATATGGCAGTGTGTGAGAAAAGATTCTGGGATGAGCCTCAGTGCAATATGGTACCATGTGAGAAACCATTGGGGGATGAACCCCAATACAATATACGACCGTGTGAGAAAACTTTGAGGGATGAACCTAAGCATAATACGCGACCGTGTGAGAAACCACTGGGGGATGAGCCTCAATAAAAATGTGACCCTGCGAGAAACCAATGAGGGATAAACCTCAATGCAATATGCGAGCGTGTGAGAAACCAATGTGGGATAATCCTCAGTACAATATGCGACCATGTGAGAAACCATTGGGGGATGAACCTCAATAGAATATGCGACCATGTGATAAACCAGAGGAGGATGATCCTCAATACTATATGCGACTGATTGAAAAACCAGTGGAGGATAAACCTCAATACAATATGCGACCGTGTGAGAATCCAGTGAAGGATAAACATCAGTACAATAAGCGACCGTGTGAGAAACAACTGGAAGATGAAACTCAGTACAATATGCGACCATGTGAGAACCTCAATACAATATGTACGCCTCTGAGAAACCACTGGGAGATAAACCTCAATAAAATAAGCGACCGGGTGAAAACCCATTGGGGGATAATCCTCAATACAATATGCGACTGTGTGAAAAACCATTGGGGATAAACCTCAATAAAATATGCGACCGTGTGAGAAACCATTGGGGGATGAACCTCAATACAATATGCGACCGTGTGAGAAACCAGTGGAGGATAATCCTCAATACAATATCCAACCGTTTGAGAAGCCATTGGAGGATGAACCTCAATACAATATACGACAGTGTGAGAATACAGTGGAGAATAAACCTCAATATAATATGCAACCGTGTGAGAAACCATTGGGAGATAAACCTCAATACAATATGCGACCTTGTGAGAAACCACTGGAGGGTAAACCTCAATACAATATGCGACCGTGTGAGAAACCACTGGGAGATAAACCTCAATACAATATGCGATCGTGTGA
>JAYMFT010366529.1:0-22213 GCA_038088735.1 Panulirus argus
ATATATATATATATATATATATATATATATATATATATATATATATATATGTGTGTGTGTGTGTGTGTGTGTGTTGTAATTTTTCAGTAGAATATTGTCTTTTTTCAACCAAGAAAAATATCCAAAAACAAATTCAAGAACCACTACGTCTATACACCCTCACTCTCAACTGGATCTATATTCCATTATTCTTAACTCCTTAAATACTAGAGTACACTCCTTGATGGCTTGGTTTTAACTTGAACCTTGAGGAGCAGGTCAAAGGGCACGCCATTTTGCACAAAGGGTCGTACCGTCGTGCTCAAAGGTCGTACCGTCGTGCTTAAGGATCGTACCATTGTGCTTAATGGTCGTACCGTCGTGCTCAAGAGGTTAGTTACAATTGTGAGAATGAATTCTTTGGTTAAAGCATGTTCGTTATAACTTTTCATTACTCTGTAAATACTTTTTCATCATGTGGTACACGATCGTTCTTTGATATCACCAACATAAAGCCTATTGTGGTTTAAAAAACAATGGAAGAAATTTCACAGATGAGAAACCTTTTTTATTGTCTGTCAATTGTCAGAAAAATTGATATTGTATTTTAGAGAAGCAGTTCGACAGAGAAACTTTCGCCAGTGATTGGGCAAAAAAAAGTTTTTAGGAAGTGAACGGTAAGATAATCAAAATTCAAATTACTCAAGAAATCCTGACTTTTTGACAAGGTTATCACAAAATTTACAAAACTGATCATCAGTTCTTTCACAAGAGGCTATATATGTCAATATGTACATACGTAATGGATGTGATTTTGTGGTGGTCAGTGCTAGACATGAGACATACACATGTTAGATATGCTTATTTGCATATGACAAGACACATTGGTTGGTTTTTTGAGTCTCAGGTCTATCGAGTGCTAGGGTAAAGTCTTTAAGCCTGTCATTGTCACCATGTACATATACGGCCTAAGGAAGTTAATAGATTTCCGCATATTTCCTTTAGCTATTGATTTAAATTAACGAATATATAACAGTTTCATTAATAACAGAACTATTTTCAAGTGCAGCTTGGAGGAGGGGGATCAGCTTCACCTGTATGTAAGAAGGGTAACAGGTGGAAATGTAGACGACAAAATCTGGACTCTGGCAGCCTACTGTACTAAGTGTTTAGGGTTCATATCGATATATTAGCTATTGACAGATTCATTACCGGTGGGAGTTATATAACAAAAAACAGACTAAAGACAAAAGCTGGAATGAGGATGTAGATGTAAAACTTCGGAGCCCTTCATGTAACCCGCACCCGTCGTCCGTGACCCGTGACACCAGTTCAATAAACATTGTACAGGAACTTCAGGTCCCGTACACTGACAGTTGCCAAAGGCGTATTTTTCCAGCCAGGTATACACGTGCAGCTATCTACCTCACCACAGCCACAGCGACATGGGGAGATATATCATGCTTGGAGGCACTGCGGGTGCAGACGGCAAGTCTTACGTAAGTTCCAGTTTAGTACACCTCTGCAGGAGAGAGAGAGAGAGAGAGAGAGAGAGAAAAAAAAAAGGGTCATTAAACAGGTCTACCCTGGAAGGCAGTTTGTGAGGGCTGGGTGTCAGATGAATGATAAGGTTCGGTTCCTTCCCTCAAGCCACACAGGAGCCGTAGGGGATTATCTTACAGGAACCCTTTTTGCCTGACTACCTTTCAAAATCAATTCAGTCTTCTTATCTCCATCCGTTTTCTTGCCTCTAAATTTCGTCGAGTGAAAACGTATACTTGGTAATATTGGGTTCCTCTCTCTCTCTCTCTCTCTCTCTCTCCCGGCCCGTGTACGATGGCGGGAGACGGAACGCCGCGGCGCGCCGCCGGTCCATCACCCTGGGCGGGGCGGCCGTTGTGACTCCCTGCAATACGTGACCGCTTACTGTTGCCTCTCATCTCCCGCTACACTTTACACGCTTTAAAAAAAAAAAAATATTGACGCTGTGATGCTCAGAGTCTTTTGACCTTCTTCCACTCCTTCACCACTTTGGACTCTCTCATGGCCAGCTTCCTCTGTGGGTCGGTCCATTTTCATAACTATCGATGAATCTCTCTCTCTCTCTCAATAAATAATATATCTCTCAGGGTTCTGCCCTGTTTCCTACCCCTTTCCCCACCTTATAGTAACGATATCTTTACTTCATCAAGTAATCCACTTCACTCATACGCCTGTTCACTGTATTCCTCTACTTGTTTCACAACCTCTCCATCTAGAGGACCAATTCAAATAATGAAGATTTTTCTCATCTCTGACTTGTAACTTCGATCATACTAAGGACTGATTCGTTCTTGTGCGGAGAAGTGCTCCCTCACAAGGGACGGGTAAAGCATTACACAACATCTCAAAAAAATGGGGGTTGAGTCCAAAAAGCAAGACCTCTTACCAGCTTTAAGTCTGACCTCAAACTCAACCCATTTTTTCCTTCCCCAAATGTTCTTCGTTTTCTTTCCCTCTTCTGTACACATTATCTCGGGTTTCTGCTCCCGTGGGGCGAGTGGTGACGGTGCTGCTTCCACCGTTAACTAGACCATGTAATACTCGGCAAGCCACTGCGTCACGGCACAAGTTTACTGCGCTGCCTGAGGCGACTCAAGATTTGGGCCGTTGTAATGTATGTTTCTCTCTGCACAGCTAACCTCTGAAGCATTTGATCCTTCTTGCGGTTCTTTTAGCTTTGATCTTCCCATTGATTTTTCAAAGAGGTTTTTCCACACCCTGAAAAACTATTATTCTCATTTCCTCTATCTTTTTCATTCATTTTCTCCTTTTCCTAGACTATGCAATTAAATATTATTATGTCATGTAATCTTGACATTAAATACGTCTCATTGTTCATTAGATACTGACACGTTACACTGGAGAAGGTAAGGGCAGCAGTGGAGGGCCATTGGAGGAGGTGAGGCCAGCACGTGAAGGAGGGACTCAGGTGGCAGCAGGGTTGGGTCAGGTGGACCCCGCTGTGTCACGCTGTGACTCACCTGTTACCAGGCTGACTGGCCCAGTCACGCCTCACCTCCCTCTCGCCCCCCCCCCCCTCCGCCGCCCACTCCCTCCTTCCAACACGGCCCTACCAAACACTCACCACCACAGACCCACCCTCCAACACCACAGACCCACCTCCATTACCACAAACCCATCCGCTCACCCTACCATCGCAGACTCCGAGGAGATCAAATACAAGCATTCAAAATATTTGATCATTCTGAGAATATAACTCACAACAGCTTCCTCGTACGGCAGGGAGACATTGACCCAAAAATAACATGACAGAGGTATTAATAGGTAATAGAAAGGTGGACAAGACATATTTCATCAGAGTTGTATGATACTGGAACGAACTGCCATCGGATACTGTATATGCAATGACTCTCAGTACATTGCAAACCCGGCAGGACAAATACTTTAATGATATCAATTACCTTTCACTAAGCCTGTTAAAGAATGACAGAATTTTATGCTCATTTTTTATCTTTTTTTTTTTTTTACCTGAGTAGCGGTAAAAATCCTTCCCTGGAACATCCGGCTCCTGTAGTTCTATCAATGTGTTTTTCATTCATCCCTTTCCAATAAAATTACCACGTCAGTATCCCTCCATTGTCAGTTTCCTGCCGGCTGATGTTCCGGAGGGAGTGGTCCCGGGTGAACGAGGAGCTTTCTGCTTTACTGTTCTGTCTCCATCTTTAGTGATGGGTGGAGAGGAGCCTCCTACTTCACTGTGCTATCTACGTCTATAGAGAATAGGAATCTAGGACACTGTATTACTGTCCCCCAACAGATGGCCTCGTTCTACACCATCAGATCCTGTTATCTCGTTTCCCTCATGTACTCCACCCCAACACCACAGCCTCGCCACACCACCACCACCACCACCACTGCAGTTCCGCCACACCACCACCAACACCACTACAGTTCCGCCACACCACCACTACAACAACAACAGTCCCGCCACACCACCAAACTAAAGATGGCAAGCAGTAGAGAAGAACACTGTCACGAGTCATCACAAGACCAGCATCTCGCGGTCACTGAACCACTACCACCACGCACCACACGATCTATCTATCTATATACAT
Organism: Panulirus argus; assembly: GCA_038088735.1. NCBI lineage: Eukaryota > Metazoa > Arthropoda > Malacostraca > Decapoda > Palinuridae > Panulirus > Panulirus argus. The sequence goes on from JAYMFT010366529.1 coordinate 4,098, forward strand.
ATCTACCAATAATAATTTTAAGTAGCATTAATAACAAAACAATCATGAAATATCTTGTGGTGTACATATAATGCTATACCGTACTAATAAAAAAAAAAGTGGCTCTATACTCCGATCCCTAGCATAATACTTGTCTGAACCATGGCTCTAAGCTCTGATCTCTGGTACAATGCATCGACTTGTTATAATACTTCAACCAGAGAATTTTCTGTGTGCACTTCGACTCACGTCGATACATGAAGCTGTTGAGATTCTATGAATATTTCTACAATGCTCTTAGTCACGTATCGATACACAGGAGGCACGTCAGGAATTTTGGGTCCTCCTACAGTGCTTGTGGGCATTAATGATACTGTGGCAGGCTCCCCAAGTCGCGGCAGTAGAAACAGTTAATAAAGAGACAGACAGACAGCAGCAGCAGCAAAAGCAAGAACACTAAGAGTAACAGCAGCAGTGGCAAGCATCTGCACCAGCAGGAGCAGCAGCTAGGCTAGACCCTTCACCTCATGAGAGGTTGGCCCTCCCTCGCCGCCACCACCACCCGGATCAATAGTCGTATCTCAGACCCCGCCCGCCCGCCCACCCAGACACCCACTCTCCCTCCAACCCACCCACCCACACCCACCCTTGCAGCCACTCTCCACCTATCATGGCTCATACTCCACCTCTTGTGCTCACACTTGACCCCCTCTCTCTGCTCACACTCGACTCTCTCTCCCATACACACACACACACTCACACATACACACACCCGCTCCCTACGGCTGTCGCCCCCCGACACTGTTATCAGATACGGAAGCGCCGTATCTTCACGCGATCGGCCGCCCTCCCGTAAAGAATCCTTTGTACACTGGATTGATGTTGTAGCCCCCCCCCCAAGGTACACATCCGCTGTACGCATTCGAGTCATGGACAAACCCTTGTCGTCACCTGACTTACATCCAAACATTACGTTCTCCTCAAACCTTCGGGTTATATAGAGTCTCAGGAAACACACATCAATAGATTAATACTATTTTCAGTCTCTTGAGCATGATGTTACAACCCTTGAGCAAGAAGGTATAATCCTTGAGCACGACGTTACGACCCCTCAGCACGACGGTACGACCCGAAAGCACGAAGGTACGACTCTTGGGAGTGTGAATGGCCTGGTCTTTGATCTGATCCTTCAAGGTTAAGAGGCTCGAGAGACCCAGGTACCCCCCACCCCTGGAACAGGAGACAGAAGAGGCCACTGCCCTGCCCACGAGACCCGCGTGGGCTCTCGCACTAGCCATATCAGGCTACAGAGTACAGCCCCCGCTTTGGCACAGGTCATCCCGGAGGGAGGCGTAACCGTAAAAAAGGTAAAAAATGCATTGAACCCCAGGAGGTCTTCGCTGGTGACTGGCGCTCCAGACATAGCATAAACCATCCTCACTCACGCAGGTCGTGAGTCACGACGCGGCTACATGTTTGTCAGTTGCCCTCTGTACTGGTGGGTGGTCTTGTGTACTCAAGCAGGCAGATCGTTTCTAATGAAGATCACACATGAAATCTCTTCACCTGACATCTCCTCCAAAGTTCGTTCGTACGTATGTGTTGCCTGGTGCATAACTGGTGAAGTCGTCGGGGGATCGGTCTTCATCCCCCTAGAGCCCGGGCTGGGCCCAGGCTGTTGGATTTGGTCTCGGGCCAACGTAGTTGTCTCAGGGAAGTTCTCACCATCCTTAAGATGTGGTAATAATGTATGATTGTGTTCCTCGTAAAATGGAAATCAGCGTTAGAAAGAATGGACAAGTGAAAAATCTAACGAATAGGAAAATGCAGATGGAAACTTGGGATGGGAGAAAAAAAAAATCATATCTATCAAAGGAATGTGTTTTCTATGAAGGCTGCGTTCGACAAAAATTTCCCAGCACAGTAAAAATGTTAAGAGGAAAATAAGAGCACTAACTGCATTCATTATCATCCTAAATAGAGAAAAAAAAAATCAAAAGTGAGCAGCAAGCGGCAATTGCGCTCACAGCATTTGAAGTCCCAAGTACAAGAAGACGACTCCAAATTTGTCCGCAGCCATCATCAACATTGGCATTCGTCAATGATTCACTGCAGATAAGAGCACAGCCTAACCTCCTTAGTAAAAAGTGTACGAATCTCAACTACACTGGGGCCGTGGAAGTCCTTTCAGAATGTAAGTGAAAAACATGTAAAACAGGATTATAGTCGGGAATAACACGTTACTGAAAACCAATTCTTTCCATTTCTGAGGCTGACTTCATCTGACTGCAATAGGATAATCTCCATATACAAAACAGCGTTCATAATTTCTTTTTCCGGAAACATTATATAATATTCTATGGATTCTGGTCATCAGTCACTGTTTAACGACAATTCTTGACCGTCCACCACCGATCAACAGGTTTCTAGCCATCAATCACGGTTTAGTTAGGAATTATGGCATCAAATCACGATTTAACCAGCTTCTGGCCACTCAGCTCAGTTTAACGTAGGAATCTCGCCAGCCACCAGCAAAGGTTTAACGAGTCTCTGACACTCAATTACGTTCTAACGAGTTTTACATATAAACCAACGTTTAGACAGTTTCTAACCAACCATACATCACTAATTAACGGATCTCTGGCCACCATCCACAGTTTAATGTGTTCTCTGGCCATCAACCAGTTCGTCATGGGTATCTTGCCATCACCCACGGTCCCTGGCAATCAGCCCGTAGTCTCAACATTACGCCACTTACTCCTGTCTCTCTCTTCTAATCGTTTACAAACCTATGTTCGTTCCCTCCCATCTCTGTGATCAGGTTGTTGCGTAGATCCATCCTGTTTAGTTGTTTTTATGCTCAGTCATTTCGTTCGACCCCTGTAACCTATCACTATTAATTTTCCGAGAATCCTAGTTATTATCCTGGATTTTGTTATAAATCCCCGAAAGCTAATCGTCCGATTTCCGGAGTTCTAATTTCACATGGCTGGACGTCCGGTCATATCAAATTCACGCGATCTCGCTATTAGCAAAAAAAAAAAAAAAAAAAAAAAAGTACACCGCACGTCCGACGCCCTGACACATACGAAAACTTAACCTAACCTAATGTAACATAACCGCCATCATGCCTACAATACAAATACAAAAACCTCGAAAATCTATAAAGCCTCGCGATTCACGATGGTTACATTAGAGAGATCCCGCGTGAAATTGTGAAATTAGATATACGACTGGGCTTCCAACCTTGGGAATTGCAACTCGATGATCGGTAGCCATTATCATCATCTTCCATAGATTTTGTCTTTATTTAGGCATACATTTTTACAATTTTCTGAATGGCTTTATCAACCATCATATGACAGGCCTCTCCTGCCCACGCTAACCAGTTAATTCTGAAGGCACAGGCATACTCTCACTGGCCATCCACCAACCTAATAATTCTTAACACGTTCAGGTGTTACAGATCATTCAAAGACCATATACGCTGAATCTATAAATGTGACCCTGAAAATTCTATTCCTTCGTTGAAACTAACCTTGGACAGGTCAGTCCAACAAGTGCCTAAGAATACTCACCAAATTGATAAAAAAAAAAAAAATACGCCAGCTATTCAGTCCTAATTTAGAAAGCAAATGATTAGAAACACAAACTGGTTCTGAAAAAGTTATTCGATCATTACATGAACAAAAAGGTGATACATAAAGATTTTGCCTTGAAAATGTCATTCACTCTGACCTGAATTCCATTCAGGTTTTCAAAAAGAGATGTGGGTGCAATGTGATTGGCAGGTTAACTCTGACATGAAAGTACCAAAAAGAAAAATGTTAGGATATAAAAATTTTCAGTATTTTCTATTATTATTTTAATCATCATTATTAGCGTGAGTTATGATACCTGGTTTATTAACCATTCTCCAGTAGGTGTCCAATTTATCCAAATGCTTCCTCCTTTCAGCTGTGGAATTCTTTTCCTGTCGATTATTCCCTATAACCTTTCAACCTAGTCAGGCATGTAAACATCTCAGGAGCTTTGATTAGTCTCTTCATTCTTTTTCTCAGCCAATTTTATTTACTTCCGAAATGACTAGAAATGCGGCATCAGTTGCCCATACATGTTGGTCAACTTAGAAATAATGTCCATTCGTGTTTGCATGTATCTAAAGGTCAAAAGGTTTGGATAAATACTTAGTATTAAAAATGAAACAAGGTCAGTTTTTACGACGCATGTGAGCATGAAGATGAGCTTGTTATATTTTTGTTGCAGTACTTTGTCTTCATTTTGTCAATTAGTAAGGGCACAGCGTTAATTAACATACAGCATTAACTTACAAATGGTAAATTAACATTGCACATTCATTCTGTGATTGGGTACATGGTATACTAAAACTAACATTCATCACAGGAATAAATCAAATTTAGTTAAAAATAAAACAACAAACATTAAAAACAGCAAACAGTACCCTGTTGTCCAAGAGCCATCGTCAACATCCTTGTGATGTCCAGCCTGGGTTCCGTCATCACGTTGAGCTCCAAAGCCTCGCGCTACTTCGCAAACGTTAACGTTTTTAGCAAAGGGTAACGTTTTTGGTCTAACCAGGTCATCATGGCAACAGCTCGTTCTTCATCTTTTTTTTTTTTTAGAATTTGTTTCAAGGGTACTGTACTTTCTGACCAATCTAGTTGATAAGGTTCTGGGAGAGATCAGGTTTTTTTAATGTACTTACGCTCGAAGGTTTTCTCCGCATGTTCTTTTTTTTTTTTTTCGAAATAACAGGTTTTGGCGTGACTAAGCAAGATATTGGCAAAAGTGAACAGGTCAGCAGCAGCAGCAGCCTCACCAGGTAAAGTTTAGGTAATTCTCATCCGTCGGGATAATTGATTGCTTCTTGTTTAATGCTCTCAACATAAGAGTAGCAAATATGGCGTTGGGTCTCATCACACAAAAGGATTATTCTCAAACATGTATGCTGGCATCGCTATATTTTCGCACTGAGTCTTGACAGTAAATCTATATTGAGGCACTATCCCCCTCTAACACATGACACATACACACACGCACATACAAAGCTGAGTGGATGAATAGGATGCGATGATATTGTGAATGCTAACAGTTATAAAGTCGAGAGTGGGTTCTGAGGCGCCGACAGCATTCAGGTGTGTATGACTCATGATCTGTGGTTGTTGCAAGTGGCTTGTGTCACGTCCTCTGCCTGCAGGGATCCGGTAACATCAATCACATGTAACGATTACTCGCAAAAGTGACAGATTTTAAGTGAACTAAACAAATATAAGTTTGTAATAAACACCAACAATAATAAATGTGTTTTGTGTTCAGGGAAATGCGCGAATTGTCAGAAAATTCTAAGGTAATGATGTAAACATCGTTGGTTCGAAAGACGTAAGGATAATCCACAACTAAGGTGCTCCAGCTTTTACGAAATGTCTCGGAATCTACCAGTTTAAAAACCGGTTATGCTGAAAGGTGAGGACATCGTCCGTCACATGTAGAACACCGTCAAGTCTTCCATTAGTCCCGGGTTGAAATGTTCAGCAGAGACATCTGTTGATTCTGTTCGACACTTCGCGCAACAGTATGAAGAACAGAGCTCTGAACAAGATCATCGACCTCACAAGACTTTCTCCCTGTCACACACAAATAGTAGTCACATATGTTAACTATAACACTTTCCTCCTCAGGAACCAAGACTAACCAAATGAAAAATCAATGCAGTCACAGAAGCTGTCATTTGAACACCTTAGGAAGGGCCTCATTTGCTCCTTCCTCCCAACCCCACCAACCTAATTCCAGCGGCCCGTTACTTATTTTAACTGACACCATACATATATCTTTACAACCTAGTGCAACCCAATGTTTCCTCCACTTTATTTCCTTTACCTACACTCTCCTTCTTACCTCCTAACCACACAACTGATCAAGTGAGCTGTACGTCTGATGTTCTCACCTACAACCAGCCCCCCTTTCCATGGTCTCAGCCTATACCTCCTCCAGGTACCTCCTATATCATACGTGTGGTCCCAGTCATGTGGCCAGCTCGTGTGGCTATCGACCAGCCGAAGCATCCTCCTCGGTAACGCCGCCGTCACGGGTTGCCGGGTGCTCCACCACCTGGACAAAATTGCCTCTATAAATTACACACTCTAACGGCAGATGATCTGCCAATCTGGCTCCATCCCTCCCCTTCACGCTGGCCTGACTCCGTCACCAATGCAACGGCCTGACAGTGGCTACGTGGAGACCGCCATAGCTGCATGACAGCCTAATAGACGGGCAGCGTGACACGGGGAACACTAGAAGTATGATGTTATGCAGGAGTAACAATATATACAGGTTACACATGGTGTCAAGAGAGCATGGCGAGTCGTCGCCGTCTTGTGCTAGCCAGCCAGAAAGCCGTGGTGCGTAACCTTGATCCTATCTCTCGCACGGAATATAAACCCCCTTAAGACAGGATCACAACTGCTCACCCTGAACTGATGTGACAAGTGACAGACACAAGGTCATCCCCATCAACTCCTTCACTTCGACTTAATCCCTTGAAATAAGGCTGATCATCTAAAACCTTGAGGAAAATAACGATCCCTTAAGTCCAACGACTTCGCGGTCATTTACGAACGAAGATGAAGGAAAAACAAATAACTCTAAAATCACTCAAGGAAGATGTAAAGACAAACCATAAAAACAACCGTAGCATCAAGCTCCGGAACAAGTCGGTCCAACTGGCGGCGAACGAGAGAACTCGCGATATGTACGCACACATGATCGTCTTATTCATTCTTGAAATTCAAATAACGTGCGATGACGTTAACCAGCTCGCATGCCTGACGCTGCAGCGATAACAGCTACCGAGCGACGACGCGACCCGTCATCACCAGATCGTAAAGTTGCAAACGACGCAAAATTTGGGACGTAGGTCATCGCTGACGCGCGCGCGCGCACCAAAACATGGGAATAACGGACGCACTGTGATTTTTTTTCCGTGCTTGCTGATACCAAAAGCGCTTCCCACGCTGGCGAGGAGATATACATGTATATTTCAGTATCAAGGATACATGACACTGTAATACGCAGCCAGGACACATGACGCGTGAGTAAGGACTCATGACATCAATCATGTGACAGTAGCCAAGATACATTACACAGTAGCCAGGAAACATGACAGCCTAACCAGCTAGGTCAGAGGAGAAGCCAGGACACATGAAACAGTTGCCAGACCACATGATACAGTACACAGGACACATGAAACAGTTGCCAGACCACATGATACAGTACACAGGACATATGACATGGGAGTCAGCCTAGCCCAACGTAGGCGTTTATCCTCCCGTCTGGGGCTGGTCGATAAATGGGTACCTACATTACTCAGGACACGAAAACCTGCAGCAGGGACACTTTTACGTCCGTGGCTATGCTACAGGCAGACCAACACCAGAACGTAACACCAGCTCCCACACCACCCTCTCTACCACAGTACCAACATTACTTCTCTTGAGTACTAACAAGATGTACAGACATGTAATAATGAAGCATGCTATAACGACCTACCGAAAAAAAATGTATGTGTGCCCTGCAATAAATGAAAGTACATTTGTGTGTGTTGAGTACACTGTACAACTGACCAGTAATATCATTCCTATATAAGGACTCGCGACTGAAATCTATGTTAACATGTTACTAGTGTATATTAAACCCAGCTAACTCCACTTACCTTCCGTTGGTACACATGTGGATTTGTTTATACAATCAATAAAACTAATTTCACGAACGCTTTCTTAAAAATAAAACTTACAATTTATGTTTTAAAAGTGAATACACATATATGATTGTGCATGTACGCAATATATATATATATATATATATATATATATAGTTAGCACATAATGCCTCCTGACAGCAGGATTCGAACCTCCCATTTGTGTGGGAACTGGAGACGCTAATAGAGAAATGACTATTGGATTACAATATATATATATATATATATATATATATATATATATATATATATATATATATATATGAGTAGCAATTTGTACAGCAGGGAAAGAGAGTTCTACACTCGTGAGGGCCCCCCACCAGCTCTTGAACTTTGCCATCATACAGCCTCTTACAATCTCGTACCCGGTCTGTCTTCTGAGTTTTATCATCTATCTTCTTTTCACACATCCACAAATCTGATGCTCTAAAAGCATTCCCGTACATTTCTATAATGTTCCTCAATTCTTTTCCACAGTGAGCAATTTAAGAACATCTGACCTCTTCCTGTAAATTGGTCCTCTCGATTTCAGGTGCCTGATTTTGCCCACGCCCTCCTCTGGCCCTTCTCTTATCAGCTCTTCCTCCTTCTTTAGGCAAGGTGACTAAATTTAGGTCTTTCCATTAGTCAACAGTTTACTGAACATCTAGTCGTCTTCTGGACAATTCTCCTTAATGTGGTGCTCCATCGACCAGTTGAGTATGTTCAATGTCGACCTCAGAGTCCCTTTCACACATAGGTTCTTGAAGCTTGTTATCTGTCAGATTACATTCATATCGAGGTATTCTACCCCGGTGTCCCATTCTAATCAAATCTGATTTACCTGAGCTGGTCAAAGACCCTTTGTAATTTGAAGCAGTCCTCGTCGTTCCTTTACATCTCTCATGATCTTGGCATCATCCGTAAACATATCCAGTCCATCTGGCAAGCCGTTTGCATATAGACCGAGAACACCGGCGGTCTTTTAAAGCACTGACGCCCTGCAACACGCCATTGGAGTCACCTAAGATAGTGTCGTCGCTAGTGTCGTCGCTACGTGTATTAGGGTTGGAATTTTACACTCGTGTTGCCCCGCGTCTTGTGTATGCGTGTGAGATCACTCTACTAGCGTGATAACTATTCCCACCAGAGGCAACAAAGGAGGGAATCACCAGCGTCGGAGAACCTAGCGGCCGGAGGAGGAAGAGCAGCAGCAGCAGCCGTCAGGCCGGGAGTGGCTCTTCTCCAACCCCAGAGCACCACACACCGTCCCTGCCCGCTCACCACATTCAACAAGTGGCAGCCCTCGCTCTCCCCCCACCGGTGTGTTGTGTTGTGTGTGTGGCGTGGGATGGTGTGGGGCCGGGTGTGGGCCAGGCCAGGCATCCCATGTCACCCCCACAGTAACAGCTGGTGTGGAGGACTTCTTTACCTTCCGCCCCGCCCACACTCCGCACCTCCACACTTCGCTACATTCCCCTCTCTTCTACCAGAAATTAAGCCCAAATCCATCTGCCCAAGAGCTGGGATGTTAGTGTGTGTGTAGTGGTTATGGAACGTTGTTGTGTGTGTGTGTGTGTCTGTGTCTGTGTGTATGTATGGCGGCCACAGCAGTAGTATGTCAGGTGTGGGGGTCAGTTATGGCACCTGTAGCTAGCGGCAAATGTGCGCCTTACCTGTGTGGGTGGGTGACGAGCGCGGCTGGGTCCTCCCTCACCACACCACACCTCTAACACTCATGAACCGCTCGATATATCACAGTCCAGGAATAAAAGTAATCCGAAGGCACGAGAGGACGCGTAATCACGTCAACACAGCACCGCCAGAGACACCACTGACACGACCTGTTGGTTAAGGCGCCGCATCCCACAGGTAAGTCATGCAGGAACTGCGTATGGAGGAAGAGTAGCCTCATAACATTTCAAATCTGCAAATATCGCAATCATTTATTATAGTCCGTAGTCATAGTATCATATTATAACAAAATATTTACCGAAATTGAGAATTAAAATAAACTTATGCGGTTTGGAGAAATCAATGAGGTTTCCACAACCAATCCCATCTCCTTCCACAGGTAAGCCTTACTGCGCATGCGCGCCGCACCTCCCGGAAACCTGAACACCATCTGGAACTATGGTTCATTATTCCCGTTTATGCCCCTGTATAATCTTCATTGGAGATTATCTCCAATTTACCCGGTATTTAAGAGATGAAGACATCTTCAGAGTCCAGAAAAACCTGGGCGGCGGCATAAGCGGGTATAGGAAAGTAGTAATATTTTGTGCAGAAGGGATGCTGGCTACGGGTCCGGCGGCCCGGGGACAATCATCACGAGAGTCACTGGCTCTCCACCTGCCCTATGATGATCCTCCACTGGTCATCCACACCCGCAACTGACTTTCCACAAATGCTGCTCATCATGCACATCCACACCCAAACGTACAGCTCATCATTCACACCTACTCCCACAGCTCATCATCTACATCCAGACTTACAGCTAATCACCCACACACAGCTCATCATCCATATCCATAATTAATCATTACCCACAACTCATCACACACCTAGAGCTTATTCGCACTCAGGCTCATCATGCACACCGACAGCTCATCATCCAAATCAACAGCTCATTATGCACACCATAGTTCTTCATACAAAAATACAACTCATAACCCACACTGCCGATCACCCACAACTACAGCTGATCACTCCCACATTTCGTCATCCATACACGCAGCCGATCATCCACACCCACACTTGGCCATCACACCCACAGCTCATCCTCCATACAGTTGATCACCCACATGGACAGCTGATCATTCATAGTAACCATTATTATGATAGCCGAGTTACAGAGATTAAAGGCCATCCTATTGAACAACATGGGAGAGAAGAGTAAGGGATGACTTCAACACAACCTTCAGATTTCTAAATCGATTTGATGTCATCAGTGCACATTTCTTTGGGAGATTCAAAGACAGAAATATCAGAAAACGTTACAAGAAATTAAGCAAGAAGCCTGTTGGAAAAGATGTAATTTTGTTCACAAGAGATAGAACAACGAGACCGTAACATATCAAGCAACATATTTCTTAGAAAAAGTATAATGAAATAATCTTATAGTATAAGAGTGCTGCATGAACAGCATAAACTGTGTAATGAAACTGTATTTGGACAAGATACAAAAATGAAAAAAAAAGTTGTGTGCCACTGGTGAGAGTTCAAGAAATGGGGTCCAACGAGTGTTGGGATCCTTCCCTGTACCATACAAATAAGGTCGTTACACACACAGCTGGTCACCCAAACTCACAGCTGGTCATCTATGAAAGTGTCTGATCTCTTACATTTACAACTGAAAGTGATCCTCTATGCTCACAAGTTGATAATTATCACCAACACTTACAAGACCTCATAAATGTCAGTGATTACCTTGCTCACAAGTGATAGTAATTGCCCATATCTACAAGTTTCAACAATCAGCACACTCTCAAAGGACACATATCACCCATAACTATAAATGCCATGACCATCCACAACAACAAGTGCCACTAATTATCCAATCCCACTCATACCTACTCCCTAACACTAGTGTTAGTACCCACTCACATCCATGCATCAGTCAGCAGTTAAACTTACAAATGACCCTGATCACCCATATCCATAAGTGTCAAGAGCATCCACACTTACAAGTGCCAGTGACAACCAGAATAGATTAGTGCCATTCATTTCCCTATATTCAGATTAAGAACACAATAAAACACTGTAATAACATTAACAATTTGAGTACAATCATATCTTTCATTCTATCCTTCAAACCCCACACATTCAGTAACACAAAGCCTACTCCCCAAAGGCTAGAGGTGCTGTACACTTGCCATATCTATTTTTCTTGTGGTCTGCTGTTCCATATCTACATGGATTTTATTTGCCTTAGTATGGAGCACTGCTCACAAATCTGGGGTCGTTCTTCACAAGTTATCATTACAGCCACTGCATTCATAAGTTCCCTGCACGTGTCCTTGTCACCAGGAACTGGACCCATGACATGCATCTGGCCAATGCTTCTCGCACTTTCTTTGTGGAGACTGACCCCATAAGAATTCACAATTATAATACCCTTTATCCTCGAGCAGCAAAGCTGTAGAATTCACTTTCATCTTTCCCTTTCATAGACCCTTTCTACCTTTAAGAGTCAGTTTTACAACACTCGCAGAGTACCAGTTAACTTCCAAAGTCTTCTTCTCTTGCTTGCTTTCTTTTTCCTCAAAATGATGTTGACTGGGACTTGTTTTGCTCAAGCTATGTTGGTCACTATCAAAAAATATAAAAAGATGAATGGTGAATTGTTGGGACAGGTCAGAAAATTCATGCATTTTGGTTTCAGTACTAAGCATCTATGATACAAATGAAGGGGTATTAAAATAATGAACTGTCCAAGGGATGCAGGTGACTGAATCCTTGGGAAGAATTCTGAAAGGACTGAGGGAGAGATAATAATTACACCAACCTTAACCTAAAGGTGAGGATACGGACTTAGAATAACGCCGATGGTTCTGGGATTCAGGCTATGAAAAAGGGCAACGAAGTGCCTATGGTGTCAGCAGATACAGTGGAGTAAGTACTGATGAAGTATTAAAAACATGGATGTTAGACTGAGGAGTAGGCAGGGGTTTGGTGTCATAGTGAGGGCTGAGCGAAATACCTTGAAGTGGTTTGGCCATATACCACTAGTGGATGCATTATGATAGGTTGGTAAAGAAAATACATAGGAGCACAGCAGAAGGAAATTAGGAAGAAAGCTAGCAACATAGAAAGGTAAAGTCAGGGAATATGTCGGGAAAAGAACCCAAGTAATCAAATTTGCAGCAGGTTTAAACAGTCTAATAAGATATACATCATGCTACAATTCCTTTATACCATACTGCATTGTGAACTGTAACAAAAGCAATAAATATTTCATAAGGACATAATGTCTAAGGATAATGAAAAACTTCCTTACACCTGTATATAGTGTCTTTAACAAGGAACTGATTGCAGACATCTTATTCGGTATTTCACCCCATTATAAAAATACATAAAGCAATCAAGATCCTACAGTTCTGCAATAACTACTATACTCGCTAACATAAGTGATGTAAACATTTATCACATACTCTGTGCATATACCAAAAATATGTGACTTCATGCACTCCAAGGCATATACTGTATAATTACTTAATCTTGTCCATTTTCTAGTGCTGTGCTACAATAGAGGGTTTCTGTACTTAAAATCATCACAAAATTCAACAAAAATACTAGTAACAGTGCATAAGGTAGCTCATGAAATGAAAAAGATCACTTCATAATCAACAAAAATATTCAAAAAGAATGATGAGTCATGCATCAGTGTATCAAAAATAAATACTGAATAGGCGTAATACTACAAAATATCACAAAATAAAATATATCTCTGTAACAGAGACCTACTTAGTTGTATTTACAAGTTCTATTACACAGATAAACTTTTAAAAATTCAGTATTTGCTGATTCAACCTAGGAAATAAGCAATTTTTTTCTTACATTATTTACATTTTATGAAACTGTCAGAACAACCTCTTTACTCAAGAAATAGAAAATTGTCAGGAACGTGGTTTAAGTTCGTGCTATTGGTTTGAAGCTAAATGCTAATGTAGCAACCCGTTCAATGTGCTTTCAAGAATATTTTAATGTACCTGACAGGCAAACCATGCATATATAATAACTTAAAGATCTGTAAATTACTGATCTGGACCTCATATGCACTGGTTCTTTAGGCTCTGTCTGTAGACCTTCAAAATGTCAGAAAGAAAGATACTTCTCATGAACTACATAGCCATGGTACATTCCATCCTGAGGAACAGAAACCACTCTAACCTTCCCAACTATCACTCCACTGCTCTCTTACTCATGCCATCTCCCATTTCTGAATCTCTCCTAAAGTCTCACTTTTTCAAAAACATAGAATTTCATTCCCTTCTTTCTGATCAAATTCACAACTTTTACAGTGCTAGGTCTACTAGTGATCTTTTCTCTTAAGTGATTAACCTCTGGTCCTCCCCTCTCAGGGATTTTAGTGAAACTTTTTTTCATGGCCCAAGATATCTCCAGAGGACTGACAGAATGTGACATAAGTCTTTGCTTTTAATTGTTCCTTCCTTTGTTCTTTTCTACTTTTTGCTGTTACCTAAAGCACAGCTTCCTCTCTGGCCATTCCATTGCAGTAGTCATTGTATGAGGGTGAGGAGGTTTAAGGGTTAAGTCATATAAATATGTATCTTTCCAACAATTCTATATGATGTGATTAATACAGCAATTTATTGTTTATAAGAAATCAACTGTTTCAGAACATAATTCCATGAATGCCAATGCATCTCTAATTAATTCAAGATTCTAGATCATGCTAATCAATTATGCATGAAGAATTTGCTACAGGTTTCACCTGATATCTCAATTCATAAGCAAAATGCACATTCAATAATAGCTCTTGTTAAAATGTTATTCACTTCATTACACTATACAGATGCTGAGGATACATAAAAATGTTTTGTGGGCACTGATGCACTTCTCCTGCACGTAAAGGAAATTACAGTAACTGAATAACAAATATCAGATTCCAAATAGCAGATATGTATTGCCAACTAAAAACTTTTCTTCCCAAAAGTTACTACCTTCCATACATTACCATCAAATGTGTTACCATAAATTTCTATTATCAACCAAAAGCCACTAAAGGAGCTACTTCTTAATTATTTGTGTAACACCCATATTGTATCATGAAAACACTGGTAGCATTGAATGGTCACCTCAAGTTTATACACAGCTAACCAAAATCAAATTTTGGTGTTTGGATATCCTGACAATCCAGAAGGTTTTATATTTCTACTTGCAGTATTTTGGGAGATTCTGATACTCTGCATGACAACATAATTGAATGCTGTTTAATATCTTTTATAAGATACTGTACTAAAAATATTCACCTCACTACACATAATTTTGCAGAGGCAGTTAACCAAAAAACAATTTTCAACAGGCCTAAAGGCAAATTATTTCCTTAATTATTAATGCAATCTATGAAAACCTTATCGGTATTACTAAATTTAGAATGTTTTTTGATCTATATAATCTAAAGGTACCTGGTATCAATTCCCCTGCACACCTAAATAAATATCAACATTTTGTGATCATATAACACATAACAATTTCAAGCTAACATGTCACAAAAAATCAAGTAAATACAGTACACAATTGTATTCATAAAAATACGTAACAAAGTTAAGCTGATTGCATTCTTCAAAGTTAAATCTCTGGGTAATTTTTGGTGCCTATTGTAGCAAAATGTTTATATAATATTTCTACATCACATTATGTAACAACTTGCATTCTTCAAGAAACTTGGAAAAATCAATATATACAATATTTTAATCTCCTAACAGGCACAACAGAACTGAGAATACAGCAACCTTACCTTTTCAATGTACACCAAGATATTATACAGTCAGCCCTGTTTATCTAGACACTTATTCCTGAGAAAAACATCTGAACAACTGGAAAGTCCAGATAACTGAAAATGACTGGCAAGATATCTGGCAGCTACCTAAAAGTACATAAAATATTTCATAAACATACTTTATCTATATAATTTTGATTTGCTCAATGAAGATATAACTTTGATCTGAGATCTTTATCACAGGGAATCCTGCTCCTTTAAAGAGTAATTGAAAAAATTTTCAAAATTCAAGAGATAAGCTTAATCACCTAATTTTTCTCTCAAAGTGTAGACCTTTCTATCAGAACACCAATCAGAACATTATGAAGGCAGATGTGTGAAAACAAATGTTAAGCACATCTTCAAACTCATGCTGTCATGATGTTCAAGTCTATCAAGTTTCTGAATCAGTTGGCACATTAAACAAGTTTTGATTTTCAAAATCTTACCCACCACACACTACTGAATGGCTATAAAGGTTTACTTTACCATTATTGAGAAAACATTTTTCTTGTCACCATCAATTCCACTGCAGAAATATTTACCTAGTAATGAAAATGCCATACTACATTGAAAACTATCCAAATCAAATCCATTACAGCACTTAATGTGAAATTCTTTAAAGGGTAATATGGTCAAGACATGGAGTCTACGTCTTTAAATCCATGTTTGTGTGCATCTGTCTACTTGTGTATGTTTGTGTTAAGAGACTTTATGCCACATTTCCATTACTGTATTTGAATTTTAAGTAACTGTCTGGATAGAGTTTGAATCCAATGGTTTTCCTCCTCAAATACTATTCAAACATGGATAAACATATGATCCAGGCGGCTATGGTTTAAGTGCACACTAAAGAAGTCCGTTTTCCAGCAAGGATTTCCAATTACACAAAGAATGTAGATAAACGAATTCCAGATAAAGAAAGGATGACTGTATAGTATTTTAAGTGCTATATGATTACAGACACATAGAGCATTGGTACAATGCAAAACATGGCTCCTATGCAGGTATTTGTAGGTGTGTGTCCACACATCAAAAAATGTGCATTTCCAAAAGTGCCTTGAAAATTTTAAGATATGATAATTATTTCATTTCTCAAACATGCTATTGTGAAAATTCATATCAATGTACACCATATGCTTGTACAATTAATTCCATGTACTGTAAATTTGTTGGGTTTTCAAAGTCACTTGTGTTTTGTAAGAACAATAACTGGAGCAAGTACCTGCTTCATATGCACAAAAATGTGTAAGCATCGACACCACCACTCAGGCACACTGACATAGAAGGTAACAATAGATGAAAGACTTCTCAAGCAATATTTAACAGGAAAAATTCAAGATATAAAAGTCGATTTTCTAAATTACTGAAAATCTAAAATTGCTACAGAGGTCTGAAACAAATATGAAATTAAAACATTGAAGAATCAATCAAAAGAGAGCAGGAACTGGCAATATTAACCCCACAGAGAAATAACAAAGTTCTTGTATTGGGGAACTTCAACTACTGGGAAATAAACTGGTAAGGGCACATGGAGGGTTGAATATGTTTGAGAGAACTTTCTCATTCAACATATCACAAAGTGTACAAGTTAGAAAGACTAACAAGGCTTCAGCTTTTGACCTCACTTTCACAAGCAAAACCTGGACTTACAAAAAATTTTTATGCAAAACAAAAATTTTAATTTGTGGTAAAGTATGTTGGAGAATAGGGGGAGAAAGAGGAATTCAACATATAAAAAGCAATACATTTATCAAGAATAAGATATCAGAAACATAAGTCAAGCATCCTTCAAAAGGGTAAAAGAAAGCATGAAAGGAATTTACTAGAATACAAAGAGAAGATTCCCTATTGGAAAGTCAAAGGATCACCGAAAATAATACCACAAACATGTCATGAACAAACTGTCACTTAAGATGCATATAATCAAACTTATAGATTCAGGCAAGACCATTACTGATGCATCTGCGGCATCTACAAGAAGCTAAATTTAGTCTCAGAGTATTTTCACAGTAACAGATGCACTACCCCATCATGACCAGATTGGGATGAAACATGAGTGTCAAGTACCAGAGAACATAGGTATCAATTAGCAGGATGTAAAAATTACATAAAGGAGCTAGAAACCTACAGAGCTAATGTAACCTATGAAATTTCTTCATATATCTTTAGAGATGGTGGAAACTATTAAAGCTATTTAACCAATCACTGATGATGAAATCAAAAAGGAATAATGTTATATATAGTTTAAATGAAGGGGATGACCTTGCTTTGACAAAAAAATCAGTATCGTGTACACAATACTTCAAAACACCATCAGAACCCAACTAAAAGCATCTTTGGAGGTTAAAATAAAAAAAAAAGCTGATTTTAACAAAATAACACCCAAAGAACTTAAACAAGTCTGAAGCACTGAATTAAGGAAAATATGAAAACGAAACCAAACTCCAACTACTCTCATTGAATATCTATGCAAATGAAACAAATAATGAAAAGAACTTTAGCATATATAGGGGATAGGGGAGAAAGAATACTTCCCACGTATTCCCAGCGTGTCGTTAAAGGCGACTAAAAGGGGAGGGAGAGAGGGGTTGGAAATCCTCCCCTCCTGTTTTTATTTTTCCAAAAGAAGGAAAAAAGAAAAGGAGCCAAGTGAGGATTTTTCTTCAAAGGCTCAGTCCTCTGTTCTTAACGCTACCTCGCTAATGCGGGAAATGGCAAACATGTATGAAAAAAAAAATTCATATGCATTCGACATTTCCCGCATTAGCGAGGTAGCGTTAAGAACAGAGGATTGAGCCTTTGAAAAAAAATCCTCACTTGGCCCCCTTCTCTGTTCCTTCTTTTGGAAAAGTGAAAACAGGAGGGGAGGATTTCCAG
>JAYMFT010366540.1:0-22213 GCA_038088735.1 Panulirus argus
TCTCTCTCTCTCTCTCTCTCTCTCTCTCTCTCTCTCTCTCTCTCTCTCTCTCTCTCTCTCTCTCTCTCTATTCCCCATGACACCCAACTTCGCCTATATAAGATTAAAAACGCTACAAATCATTTCTGTTGTTGGGTTCGACTGACAGAGAGAAATTGGATTCGAGCTCCGTACCCTGCTTTACGGACGTCACAAAAGCGACGCCTGATTTAGTAAATAACACCATCACCCCCTCCGGTTTCCTTGGTATTTTACGCTTAGTGGACGATGATATCAGGGCAACACACACACACACACACACATACCGTCTCGATCCTTGCTCGATTATTTTGTCTGTCTAGAACACCAAATTTTGCCTTCTCTTTGAACTGTATTTAAAGAGAGAGCCCCGACTCCCTAATACAACAACAACAACAACAAAGAAAAAAACATTCATATTTAATGAAAATTTGTAAACAGAAAATGTTGGAAAAGATGGTGGCAGGGTTATTCTACAGCCTTATACGTCAGTCAACACTTTCTCGTCACTCAGTGTCATAGTGAATCAGAAAGCTTCACTCTTGGTGTTCATAGTTTCATTACCGACGTAACTATCTCTCAAAGTCTGATAGAGAAATTATCAGAGATCTTATTTTAGAGATAAGCAAACATGACATTGCCTTCACTGCCTTTACGGCACACCATTAAGTGAAAGAATCTTGATTACAGAATGAGATACAGCTAAATAATGTTAAGTTACTGACGCCTTCTGTTAAACTATATATATATCAGCTCTGCAGTCTTGCTGTGCCAGTGATGCTAAACAAACTTCTGAAAGTTGCAAATTACAGTATTGTGGAACTGATGGTGTGCATTCTTCATTATGCAAGTATTGCTACCCTACGATAGTAATATGTCACATTAAGACAATGGCAAATGCATATATGTGCTTATCAGTATCACAGAAGTACATATTTCTTCGCTGTCAGGCTTGTATGGTTGTAATATCTGTGTCATTTTCTTCACGTTTGTTTTTCTGTACCTGTGGGCTCTTTAGTGCAGGAACAACGCTCGAGACGTGGGCAGACCAGCCATGATACACTGGCATATCCTGGTGGTGCTATTGTCGAAGTGTTTGGGCGAGGCGTCGAACTTCTGTTGGTGCGCAGTCTTACAAACGGTGCTTCAGGCAGCCATCTTCACCTGTTTCCCATTCGTGACCCGTAATATTTTCTATAGCTTTTTTTTTTGTTTATGTTGAAGGCTCTGTCAGCACACTGAGGTCCGTAACTTTTGCTCTGAACGCATCATATTTCAAAGGATCTTGAAATGGAAGGAGCATGGCTGCCTCTTTGTCTGTCATAGACTCTCATATGTATCTATAATATTCCTGGTTACTCCTCCTGCTTTTCGTAGAGGCATAATAATGCGACGAGTAACTTGCGGGGAAGCAGCGAGTGGCAGTGACACAAATCCGGAAAAGGTTATGGACAGTGTTGATATACCGTGACAGCTTTGTGAAGGCAGTGCGTTTCTCACTCGTGAACAACGCACTCTGGCTGGCGTCACAGCCATTTAGGGCATGTACAGATGGCAATCGTGTGCCTATCCTCTCTCCCAGTTTTTCAGCAGCTGTATGCGCAAGGGAGGTGGCGTCCATGTGTGGAGCATCTCCCTTAAATGTCCAGCATGCACGTAGACCTCAGCAGCCAGACGCCCTATGCTGCAATAGCACAAAGACCGACAGCTCGAGATAGATAGATAGATAGAGAGAGAGGCCACTGGCGTTCTAAATAAGCCAGGTTTCAGTGTCTTCTTGGGAAGAGGTGAGACGAGGAAGCATGGCTAACCCAATGTTCCTCACCAGTTTAACAATCTCCACACTGGTGAAATCTGTAGCAGGACGTGCCGATTGGTCATCTACGAGCCGTGCTGCTGCCTTGAGAGACTCATGGAGCCACCTCAGAAATACAGCCAGTGCGGCTTTATTGGCAGAGGCTCTCAGTGTCAATCGATAGTATGAGTACCACTCTCTTGGTGACTTGGGGGTAAAGTCACCAGCACCTCGTCGGCGACGCTCGGCCTGCTTTATTGAATTTTCTTCGCCATATCTGTCCAACACAACTGTGAGATCATAGTGCTCAGAGTTTTATTCAGGAAGAAGCTCAGGATCTGCTCCGGCGGATCATCAAAGGTATTGAAGAGAGACTCGTTCATTGACTGGATCCTTGCCATTTCCATCGCAGATGTACCCTGTCTCCTTCTCCTTCTTCCTTTTGGGTGCTGGCGAGATATGAACTTCCTCACATACTGCCTCTGTCGGATTGACGGGTCTGACGGTTGTGTTTTCCCCTTAGACCCACCATTGCTCAATATTGCAGGGTACACCGCAGCAAATGCATACTCCATCATCATACAAAATACTTACGCCACCAAAACAAGCAACCAAAACCACCATATTCCCAGTTGCCAAGAAATAATTCTTTGAGCAAAAAAAAAGATTGCTTTTATTGCCACCTGGGGGAAGGGTGGAAATACTCGATATTTTTTATGGTTTTGTTTGGAAATGTTAGGTCGTAATGGGCTTACAGGAGAGTCGACCCTCATCTTCCCCCTTAACTCTTGTTATTTTTATTTCGAAAATATATAGAAAAATCCTTGACAAAAAGTGTGACCTGATTCTGGGCGTAAGTAGGAGGAGTTTCAAACTTCATGACTTTAGTTTCGTACATTTTGCTTGCAGTAGCTTCGTTTTGCTGTTGTATAAGTGTGAAGTTGTAAAGCCTCACTTTCAGTGGCCTTCACTAATTATCTTCCCACTGCAATAGTTACTGAACTGTGACCTATGACTAACCGCACAGAATTGCGTGAAATTTCTTCAAAGGTAACTGACTTGCTCGAGGTTTGCCATGCCTTTCGTCAATATTATTATGATATCTTTACCTTCCGGTGTTATGGAACGTATAATGAATAATGAGAATCGTGTTCGTAATTCTTCCAATATGCAACTCATCCTAGGGAAGGGTGTGACCATCTTCCCCAGATAGCCAGACAGACATAGGCATAGAAGCCTCACTGCAGTCGTTACTAAAGGTATGAATCATACGCTATTTCCATTATGACTGCTAGGATATATTGTTCCATTTAAGTTGCACGTTTCTGACCCATGCCTCCTTCCCAACATGATCCATTTAGTTAGTGCGTTCCTGAACTTATACCCTTCATGATAGATGTTCTTTCCTTCTCACCACCATCTATCTAAGTAATACATTTCTGACCTAAAGTCTTTCATAGTAGATGTTTCTTCCTTCTCAACATCATCCATTTAGGTAATACGTTTTCTGATCTAAGGTCCTCCTTAGTAGATGCTCTTTCCTTCCCAACATTATCTATTTAAGCAGTACGTCTCTGACCTTAACCCCTTTCACAGTGGATGTTACTTTGTTCTCAACACCATTTCTTCCATCAGAAACTTTCTCGTTTCCATTTCTGTCTTTTGGCTAGGAAACAGCAAAAGACTTTAGCAGACTTCGACAACAGGGTCCTTTGCCATGTTTTCCTCCCAGAATTTGTTTTTTGCTTTCTGATGTCATTTTATTACATCTCTATCTTCACACTTTTTCAAAGAGCAGTAGAAGGAACGCACGATAAATATTTATCCATTCCAATACGAATTTACCTGAGCTCTGTTCTTGTCTCCACTCTACCCGTACATATCACTCGCCTCCAAACAGCTGCAGTATAGATTCTCATATGTACGTTTAGTTCACTAGTCAGTGCGGCAGTCTTTCCCGTCACTGAATTTCTCTCTTGCACCACCTCCCTGAGGACCGTCTGAGCACTAGCAGCCACCGCTAGCTCCGTTCTCGAAGCCACTGCACGGTGACCGGATTTGCTTTGTTACCGCTAATACACTTTCGTAAAATGACTTTCCTCTTTTCTTTCTCAAGACATTTCTGTTCTCAGCTATGTCTCCTACCTCAAAGATGGTAAAATACTTCTCCTTATTACTCCCTTTTACGTAGCTCCATCGTCTATCAGATTTCTGGTCTTACGTTTGAGAAGTTACTGTCTCCTCCGCATAATTCTTCCCTGACAGTATCCATCAGCAGACTTTTTTATTGAGGGATCTAAATCTGATATCTGGCCTTTTCTCATCATTTATATACTTCCCTTGTTATCTTAACCCTTTCTCTGGTCTGCACACTAGAGTGAAAACCTGGCACTTTCCTATTGCAAACCTCTAGTAACCTTTCACCTGTCTCAGGTGTAAGTAATCTCCACATTCACACGTTCCTGTTTTCATTTCATCTACAAAGTAAAGCATTTAAGACGTAGAACACAAGTACACCTCCCATCCAGAGATCAGTAGGTATGTTGACTGTGCATTATCAAGTCTCCATCACGTAAAGCGACACTGTATGAATCTCTCCTGCTGTTTCTTATCACTTCAGTTAACTTAGTTTGAAAAAGGGACAAGGAATGCTCGCTCGCTATCAGTTTCCAGTGACCTGTCGCTTGCATCAAATTTTCAATTCTTCATCAGAACTGTTTCTCGCCAACACAGAGTTCACAGACTGGGAAAAGACAGTGGATAAAAGGTCTCTTTGTTCCGAGAGTATAAACAATACGTGATATCCAGCACCCTATGACCAGAGGAGTTGATGACGAAAGTCTATGCCCCAGTTTTACGTGATCTAATCCTCTTTCGAAGCTTTGCTTTAGTTTTTCTATAATATCCGGTTCAACTGCTGACGTGATGTCGGTAGTATTTTTCGTGATTATGATGGCAATAAAAGGGTAAGCAGTTGGGATATTTGATCACGAGTGTAAAAATATTGTAGAATTTCTTAGGAAAAGAGAAAATGACACAGGTGGGAAGAAATTAGTGCCTGTGTGCAGACATACCAAGAGATATTGAATGAAAAGTGGCATAAAGTAAGTGTAAATGAAGCAAGGATTAGAAAGTATTAGGGTAGTATTTCTTACATTTACGGATGAAGTGTGTGGCATGCGGGAGGTGGGATGTTGACGTATGAGAAAGGTTCTTGTGTGGTGGGATGAGGAAGTTGAATTGCTAGTGAAACTCAGAGGTGCGTGGACGATACCTACAGGGAAGGAGTGCGAATGAATGGGCGGTGTACAGGAGAAAGTGGCGCAAGGTCAAGAAGGTACATTAGTTACTAAAGACTGCAAATGAGAGATGAGAATAGAGTGTATCGGCAAACTTTAGAGAGAATAGGAAAATGTTTTAGATAAAGAGTATGAGGAGAACAAGAGAACAAATGGGAGCGCCAGTGAGGGGAACTGATGGGAGAACACATAACAGGCAAAAGAGAGGTGAAAAAGAGATGGAGGGAGTTTTCTGGGAGAACTGGTAAATGAGTTGGATGGAAAGGTGGCGGATGTACTGTGTTTGGGTCATGATGACTGATTTGGTAAAACGAAAATCTTGCGCAAGATAAATTTTGACGAAGTGGCAGGAATGGATGGGATGGCAAATGAGTGTGTCAGGTTGCAAAGTGAGTGTTTATGATTGGTTAGCCATGAGTTTCAGATTATGTATGGCCGATGGAGAGGCATCTGTGGACGGAGAAAATGCACGTATAATGCCACTGAAATATTCTAGAGGAACAATGTAAATGCTGGATTCACAGAGTTATACGTCTGTTAATTATACTTGGTAAGACGTATGGGATAGCGGTAATTAAGAGGGTGCTGACATGCACAGAGCAGAATAGAGAGTGCAAATGTGGCCTCAGGAGCTGTAGATGATGTAAGGGTCAAGTGGTCCATCGAAATATCTGTGTTAGAAATACCTGGGGGAAAAGCGTGAATTGTATACGTGACATTTATGGATCTAAGGATAGCGCATGATAGGGATGACGGAAGGACCTTGTGGAAAGTGCTGGGAATGCGTGTTGTGGAAGGAAAGCCGGTATACACGGTGAGGGTTTTCATCAAGAAATCCAAGCTTTTATGAGTAGGAAATAGAATGAGTGGGCAGTTCCAAGTAAGGATGGATCTCCGTTATGGTTGTGTGTAATATCACATGGCTGTTTGAATATACTGGAGGTGAGAGAGGTACGTAAATGCGAGGGTCGTCGAGCGAGGGGGGCATCTACAGCGTTCTGGGGATCAGAGGTGTGTGGGAGGTGGGTCAGCTGCTGTTTGGAGATGTCATGATTCTGGGGTAGAGTTTTATTAGCTTTATAGATCTTGTTACTTTTTCAGTGTTTCTTATCTAATCTTACCATTAAGTTTACTTCACTTGTATTATCTGAGATTTCTACCCATTTCTAGGCTTCCGAAACGTTGCCAATAACCAAGATGTTCCTCATCATTAAGTATTATTATTAGTATTATTATTATTATTACTACTACTACTATTTATTATTATTATTATTGTTATTATATTACCACGAGACCCCTTTTATGGGGCACATGTAGCTTCGAAGGTGCGTTACAATCAGAAGCAGGGAAATGATAGCCCCTCCCTTCACCCTAACTTCTCCTCCTCTCTCTCTTACTCTTCCTCCTCTCGTGTTCCTCCTCTTCTTTTCATACCGCTTCCACATACCCTCTTCTTTGTACCCTCATACTCTTCACTCATCTTCCATCACTCTCACCTCCTGTCTCATTCATCTCACTTTAACCTCACCTCTGCCTCACCTTCTTCCTCCCGTGATAATAAGGCTTCGCTGCCCACGTCCACGCAGACGCTATCACACAATGGGTGTGGGTGGGTTCCTGTGGGCTATGACTGTGGAAGCCATCACCCGACACGGAACTGATGTGTACTCTACCACTCCATAGACCCGTTCCGGTACCGTTATCAAGGCTCTTAAGCGCCAGATATGTATTCAATGGTCCCAGACCCTGTTTGCTGTGACGGTTGATGTTACGAAGAGTAAATGTAAGAGATTGACTAAAGTTTACACTATAGAGAATGACTGTAGAATAATTCACTTGGCAATTATGCGCATTTCACTTGGAATACCTGGAGGGCTAATTTTGTAAATGTGCGAAGTTAAGAAACTTCGACTTCCGGAATGAAATTGCTTCATTCTCTTAACATAAGGCTAATAAGGGAGGTAATGACCCTCCAAATGACCAGAAGGATGAAGGTTTGACTGCGTGTGGGTCTGGGAGTGCGCGATAGCGCGGGGGAATATTAAGGTGAAGGTGTTAATGGTGGAATGAATATTTGCTGGTCGTACGTATGTGTATAACGGCTGTGGGAACGTTTGTTGGTGGTTCTTTTGATGGTGGGGGGAACGTTTGTTGTGCGTACATGTGATGGTGATTAGAATGCTTATTCGTCAAACAATGATGTAGAGAATATTTGTTGGTCGCATTTACTAATGATGGTGGGAATGTTTATTGATCGTAATCAACGGTAGTTGTGAGAATGTTTGTTGGCCTTGTTTAAAAGATGGTGGTAAGAATATGATAGTGGTTGAAATGTTTGTTGATCGTAGTCCGTGATGGCGGTGAGAATGTTAGTTTTTCGTATTAATGATGTTAGATGATGATAGATACAACCACCTTCTCACTCACCTCCCTCACATACAACTTAACAGGTATGCTTAACAGATATAATGCCTTTATCATTCGAGCATTTACTTTTGCCTTTATGTAATGGCTAGGCCTCCATCTCCGCATATAAGTTTGTCCCAAATACACCACACTCGTATTCCCTATTGACTAACGCATTCCCCAGCCCTTTCAGGCACTCATACCATATGTTCTACATCTTTGGCTGGTACCACTTTGCTTCCTAGCAGTTGCTCTCATTTGCTCTCTTGTTCTCCTCACAACCTTCACTTCTTTCCAAATAATTTTCCTATTTCATCTTAAGTTCAGCGATACTCTTTCACTCCCATCTCTCGTTTGTCCTCTTACGTATTTCAGCACTTGTGCCTTGCTCTTGAATTCTTGCCACTTTCTCTTGTATTATTCGCAGTCACTTGGACTCCTTCCGTGCGCTACGCCTACATTTCCTCCTTAACTAGTAATCTAATTTCCTCATCCCACCACTCGCTACTCTTTTTCATACTTCCGCGTCTCGCATTCTACATTCTGCATAATCTAACCGTACGTCTAAGTACTGCTGCCGGGTATACCTGCCTCCTCTCTTTCAATGTCCTTGTTCCATTTGCGCCTCTTTGTACGCCAGTCTTCACTCACTCTCTCTTGATATCTCTGCACACAGGTGTCTTTTCCTAAGCACATTCACCCTCACCACTTTTTTTAATACACGTCGTATCATCGTTTCCTAAGAGCCACCACAAAGTTTCACTCTCGCTTCCACAAAGACGTGATCAGACACCCCGCTTGCCGCACATCTAAGCACGTTCGCATCCAAAGACCTCTCATTTGCATGTCTGTCAATTAGTACATAATCCAATAATCCCTGGGGATAGGGGAGTAAGAATTCTATCCACGTATCTCTTGCGAGTCATAAGAGGCAACGAACAGGACCGGGAGCATCTCTGCTCATTTTCCGTCCTCATTTACAATACAAAATCAGTCATTACATGATCACTTTTTCCAGTTGGTGTTATCATATCTGGTATCTCTCATTTTCCACGCTTTCATGTGTGAAGACTAGATGATACATAAGCTCATCTGATCCTTAGTGCTCTCAGTGATATTCTGCAGCGGGAAATCTTCCTATTTACGGTTCAAGAACTTGGGTCTCCATGACTCTGTCTCCGTGAGAATCCAGATTTTCCATTCACTCTCTTTGCAGTTTGTAACACCTCGGCCTCACTTTGTAGCTCGGCAGTTTTGATTCAGACATCATCCCAAGTTGCTCTTCTCTGCACCCTTTGCACTTCTGTAGGTGTGGTGACCAGACTTGAGAGTGATAATTCAGTTGTGGTCTAATACATGTGAACAGCTTCACATACCTGTTTTTTATTTTGATTATGGGTAAGATTATAAAACCGATTTTAAGGCTTTTGGTCAGTGCTTTATGCTCACAGCTGGGACGAAGACTTCAGATCGTAGTGCTAGTATATAAAAGAGGAACGTGTCTACGATTGCGAACACACCACCTCATGAACCTGACTCACAGTCTCGTGAATTTCCACATGCATATCTGGGCAGCAGATGGGACAAGTTTGCCTGAGAAAGACCTGGCAAAATACGTGGCGTCGAATCTGAAAAACACAGGGTTTATATATTCATGATTTGGAATTGGAAGTTGCATATATGCAAATGTACGTATTTGCCATCGAGCCGACGATACTGAAATATGTGCTTTGGGTTCATATGTGCGTATATATATAAATTGCGTTCTCTTTATATGAGTGATATTTGTGGATACCTTAGGGTGCAGTGCGGGAGGAGGAGCGGGAGGACTGAGGGTGTACGTATCTGTTCTCTGGTGATACGTGCCTGGAGACTGCCGTCTGGACATGACAACCCTCCGACTGCGAAATTATTGGAAATTGTTCCCAAATGAATCGGTCTGAGCGGCTGAAGAACGTTGTGTTCTCGTGTGTGTGTGTGTGTGTGTGTGTGCGCGCGTGTGTGTTTAATGTCAGACCTGGGTACTAAAAACCGCTTGAGTAGAAAAGAAAAATACATGTCTGTCATTACTTATAACATGATGGATGGCGAAACTTTGATACCTGGGTTGCTTTGGGAACTGAAGGATGAGATGGGAACTTTCTGTTAAGTTGCTGGACTATGCTTACTTGAAGTTCTTGCGCGAGTGAGGGGGTCATCTCTGGAGAGACTGTTCCTTCGTCAGTTGACGAAACATGACAAGGTCTCTTCAGTGAACTTCTCGCTTCAGAGAAGTCCATTTATCCCTGCTCCTGAGTGTAGCGTTAAACCTTGGAGCTGCAGAAAACCTTAGAGAAAAGGGGTTCTCGGATAAGACAAGGACCCTTCCTGAAAGGAGTCCTGGTTTGATAGATAAATTGTGGATAGATTTATACCTCGTTTCCACGAACAGTGAAACTATAGAGTTATCCTCTTTCCCACTTCATACAACCTTCCACCTTTAAGCATCAGGTCCAGATAGTCCAGAGGAGCTTATATTAATATCTTGTATATTCCTTTCTCTTCCCTTACATTTTATAATTCCTTTGACCCGAGATGGAGTACGTCTTTTGTCCAAGGCATGTCGGGTACCGTGAGAAAGAAAAGGACGAAAATAATAGCCCGTGGAACATCGCTGCCCACCGGTTGGCCGTGCTCTCATGTTTTCATTAACCCGTCTTATTTTCTTTTTCTTAAGTCGTAAAGGCAATCAAACAGCAGGGGAGCGGCCGTTAAAGAGAGAGAGCAGTGAGGGCAGGTGAACGGGAGAGAGAGAGAGAGAGAGAGAGAGAGAGAGAGAGAGAGAGAGAGAGAGAGAGAGGGGAGAGGGAGAGAGAGAGAGGAACGTACTGGGTCGTGAAATTCCCTGGCCTCAGAGTGTACCAGCAGGAGGGGACCGCAAGCCTCCAGATGTGTCCACGATAAATACCTCACACTGACACAGCCTCTAAATTATCACACACACACACACACACACACACTCACACACACACACACACACACACGCACTAGCTGAAGACGATCGTCCATTTCAGGAAACGAATTAAACATCTTAAATGTTCAGTACTTTTAAACTCCTACTTACTTAAGGATGCTTGTTTTATCAGCTCATGTTTAGGTGTAGTAAGCGAAGGAAAGCTAAATGAACTCTATTCTACAGACACCTTTAATGTTAGGGCAGCTGATATTTTCTCTCTCCCTTTCATTCACATCAAACGTCCCAGATTACGAACTGGCTTCACTCCTTGAAAAATCTTTGGTCACAAATTATCATAGAAACTTTTAGAGTTCTTAGAGATAGAGAACTGCGCATTTGATGATAACACATTGAAAATAAGTAGACCAAAACCTATACATATACTAAGTCAAATTCTGTTACTGTAGCTGGACCTAGGAGAACACCTTGCTGAAGGGTTTGTGTATACTTCAATAATGACTGCAGTGATGTTTCCAAATGGTTCACTACGGCAGTTGGCTGGCAGCTTTATATTGACATTGCCATTGCTTTACTTCAGACTTTCTGCTCACTTCTCAGTCAGCAGTTATAAATACGAAAACGCATCCACCACACAGACTAATCAGTCTGTAAGAAGGCCAGCTATTCGGTAACTATAGTGCTCCTAGCATAGACTTATTTAAACACTAATAAAAAGTCATCAAGGAGTAATCTCACTTTCGTTCTCGAGCAGCAAATGTACTATCAGGAACCCCTCCCGACACTGCACATTTCGCAGGATGGTCATTATCGTAACATATGGTAGCATTTGTTGGTGCCCCGGAAGACACCTGCGTCAGGAGGTCCCACCCACGACCTCCTCTCCTTTGGTCAGGAGGAGAGAGTTTTCATCAGTTTTCACTTCGCAGGAGTGACTCGTGTGAGGGGAAACAGTCTTTTTATGCTCTCTGTTTTCCGAGGTGTTCTGAACGGCATTAAAGTTATGCTGTCTGTTTTTGAGGTGTTCTGAGCGGCATTTATGTTATGCTCTATGTTTCCGAGGTGTTCTGTACTGCATTTAAGTATGGATTTCATTGAACGCAGCTTTCTCGTGTACTGTCAGCCTCTGAGCTTTTCTGGACTGCATTTCAGAATGGATTTCATCCCAACATAAGTGACTGTGTGATAATAAGCAGCCCTATTGTATATTGTCAGTCTCTGATGAATTCTGAAACAGTATTTCATTGTGAATGAAGTAATGGATCTAAGTGATTCAATGTTCTTCATTCGAAGCGGTCTCATGTAATCAACGATGCATCTGTAGCGGGTGTGACCACTGTATCAATTTGGAAAATTAAGTGTTTTCTGGTCTTCTTAAGACAACCATCTTCAGTTGGGCAGACATTTTTATAGGAGAAAAGAAAATATTAGACTCTCCATTTAATGACAAGAGTGAGAGTACTCCGAGACTCTATATCAGGCAAGTGAACTCGAGCGTTGCTTTGGTTCACGAGTACTTGCGGCGAACATTAGGAAAATTATTTCATATCCGCTTTATCATAAGGTTATACCGGGCGCAAGCGAGGCAGGTCTTACTGGTCGCCCCCAACCCAGACCCTGGCTATTCTGAAGTCGTCAGCGAGGCAAGTGGGTCTCGCGAACTCCGTGCACGTCGTGGGCGAAGTAAGTGCCAAACCTGAGTCGAATTATGTGAGGGGTAATGTCGTTGCAATTCTTATTTTCTTTTTTTCACGTAAAGTATATAACAGGATATAACTATTTTTAGAGGCTGGGAGAACTTTTACATATATATATATATATATATATATATATATATATATATATATATATATATATATATCCTTCTGCGTTCACTCTTTTAAAGCACAAGGAATTGAAACTTTCTGATGATGTCTGAAAAATGCAGTGAAGCTTTAATGAAGTAATAGCGTTCCGCATCCGCCATTTTCTTAACGTATTGAATAGTCCACTAGAGCATGATTCATTTACCTGGCCCACCCGGGTTCGAATCATGGGTTTCGGCAGTCGGCCCACGGGCAATCCAGCTGTTCGTCTTCCTCTCGGAGCTTGTCGATAAACGTGTACCTCGCTTAGGCTGCGGTGAATGTGTTTTTGTATATACACATAAAATCTAAGACATCCATTCTCTTACTGTCATGTGTAATGCACTGACACCACTGCTCCATATCCACAACCAGTTCCCACAGAACTTTCCATGGTTTACCCCGGACGCTTCACATTCTCTGGTTCAATCCACTGACAACACGTCGTCCCCAGTATACCACATCGTTCCAATTCACTCTATCCCGTGCACGCCTTTCACCCTCTTGCATGAATATATACAAATGCACTTTACGAGGTTAAGACACTCGGCAACACGAATATAAAACTCTCTTCTCGTTACCCACAAATAGTAATCACTGATGTTAGCACTTGAGCACTGTCTGTACATCAAAGAAACCATTAGCCGGATGATGAAACGGTAATCTCTCAGGTAAACTTATACTCCTTTGTAAAGAGACCATGTCGAAACCCTCTCCCCCCCCTCCCCCCTCCACAGCCATACTAATTAGAAAATCTTCTTTCTTTCGTTTCTTCCTTTGTCAGAGGCTCTCTCCACTGAAACTAATCCTCATCGAAGAGAGAGAAAGAGAGAGAGAGACCTTCAATGAAAAAAGAATAGAGGAAAAAAAAAATGTTGCTAATTGGCGCATGTGTATAAGTCTCTTTGTTTATCTTCATATCAGTCTATCTATCTGTGTATCTAACCACCATCTATCATTCTGTTTACACACACACACACACACACACACATACACACAAAAGGGTTATGACTCCACATTCTCATATGACACTTTTCCCGTCTGGGAAAAGAAATATGCAGTCACCAGCCCTCCAGAGCGTGAATGGCTGATTATAATGTAATCACACCGTAATCAGATTCAGAGACACGTAAGGTGGAGAATGCTATTATTGGAACTACATATGTAAATCCACTATGCCCAGCTTGTAATTAGTTGCTCGGGCTGCTGCTTCATGGTAATTGTGTGTGTGTCTCTTAGAGAGAAGACGGGAGCTCATCAGGGTGTGACTCACTGAGGACGATGAGTTGAGACTCGTGAGTGCAATGAGTCGGCTGTGTGCGCTGGCGAAGTGTAATTTCCAAACGTAGTTGCCTCTGTGGTACTTGACAGTCACCTTTGATGTGTGTGTGTGTGTGTCACTGTGAGTTAGAAACACGTGAGTGCTTCTACGAAAGCAGAAATAAATGTTTGTACAAGGGCTTGCTGTAAATGTGCTACGAGAGCAAACACATAAGTGTGGTTTTACGAGTGCTTGTACGAAAGTAAAGTCGTAAGTACTTCGATGAAAGCGAGCACGTGAGTGCATCTTCGACAGCAAACACTAGTGGTTCGGTGAAAGCAAACACTTAAGTATGTGCTTGTACGAGACCAAATCATACCCTCTAGCCAACACAGTCATAAGTCATTACTCTTTCAGCCTACGGGACCAAATGGCACTCTCTCTCTCAGGTCACTGGGAGATACGATACGAATTGTGCCATGTTTCGAGAGAGAGATTTATTAGAACACTTGAGGCTAATCGGAGAAGTGGGACAGTAGAAGGGAAAAATGATTGTCCAAGTGTAATGTCCAAAGAGAGACGATCGTAATGTTATTTATGATATACGTTTTTGGAGGTAGTGAGAAGGTGCTTGTGTCAGTTGTCTGTTGACGATGTCGTACTGTACTGCTATCTTTTTCCTTTGCTTCCCTCTTTTCGACTCTTTATCTCTCTTTTTCTTTGTCTGCCTGTCTGTCTGTCTCTGTCTCCCTCCATCATCCTCTTTTTTTCATTTTTTTCCTCTTTTTTTTTTCTCTCTTTCTCTACCTTCCGAAATTACTCGACGGCAGAATCCCTAACTCACCCCGTGGCGCTGGGGACAAAGTTCCTTTAATACAGTCTGCAACATATTTATGGGACGATGAATTCCTCACGGGGATGAGTAACAAGCGACAGGAGAGAGTCTCTCCGCCTGAGCTACGGGAGTGGAAACTCTCTCAACTTTGATTAAGAATCACATAACGTAACCGGGGCTCCAGACACAAACCTGTGGATACACAGACCACACTTATTTTTCCTTATTTACCGTAAGAAAAGTGTTCCCTGTGCGTCCGAAAATAAAGGGAGGAGCAACACCTGTCCATTCCCCGCTTTCTTTGTGTTGTGGTGAAGATATATGCAAGCGTATATGGCACTGGAGACAAGTATATGAGAAGAATAAAGATTCTGAGACGAGAGTCTTGAAACTTCACGGATTATTCTGGCAACACTAGCCCGGACACAGTTCGTAATTCATTATATGAGAGTGTCCCTTCCTCTGAAACACCTGAGGCTAAGGTATAAGGCACCTGGTGTGCCAATATTACACACCTCGTTTTTCTAACGTTATTACGTCGCGATAAGAATGTCAAGCATCCACTCAGTTCATGTTTCTTTAGTTACGTTATGCGAAAGAGATATTCGCTTCTAAATTTTCATAAAGGCCAAACAACTTTATGACGGTAGTATTTTTTTTTTCTTGTTTTCCATATATATATATATATATATATATATATATATATATATATATATATATAAAGCTTCCTTTAAAGATAAAGCTATAGCAGTATCTCAACATTCTGTTTGGTAGTAAGTGGCAGCCAACCACACACGAAGGATGTTCTACCACCTGGGTATCGGTAGGGCCTGTGACGGTGTGACGGCGGTGCAAGGAGACAGCACTGCACTAGCTGTCACATTCTCCTCCCTGGCCCAGGTTGTATTTTTTCTCTGCCTTACCAACACTTGGGTTGCTAGCATTCAGTACCCATACACACAGTCATTTTTTCATCTCTCACACAATACATGACACCTGTAACCTGCACAATTCCCTACACTTAAGCCTATAGTTCCCAAGTCTTACATATTATGTCATAAAGTAAACCACAGGAGTACATCCCTAGGGCTAAGTCGGCACAACGCCGCTGGTCGAGGAGAACTGATTGGAATCTAGGGCCACTTTGACTACCAGTCAAACGAATGGGACTTGCCTCAGCTCTACGGACACTGCCCTTAGACCTGGCTCTTTCTCTGTTCATTTCTGCCAACATTTGACGTCTTGAATCAAAACCTTCCCTCTGTTTGAACACCATCATATGTCTACTTCTTCATCTGATCTTCTTTCTTCTGAAGCCCACCTGCCGAGGGAGAGGAAGCTCGCCTCTTACTTACCAAACCTCACATTACAATCTACAACATCGTTTCCGCTCCAAGGTTGGTGTTCACACATCCTGTAGTATAAAAACAGATGTTTTTTCTCCCCACGGATATTGAGTCCCAGGTTTTAAGTCTTTTGGCTCAACATTTATTTAACTTAGATTTTCTAACTTTACTTCTTTGTTTCGTATATATCTCCCCTCTGTCATTCCCTCTATGTGCAGGTTTCCGAGCATTTTATTATCAGCCACTAGAGGAAACTCTCTTCACACTGACGTGCTGAAATTCTCTATTAGGGATTTGATATACACCACAGAAAGCGGTTTGGATCAGCTTGGGATGATCCTGGTGGTGTCGAGGATCTTTTCTTTATTTTCCTTTACGATTTGGAACAAATAATTAAACTCGCTACATTAGCCTAGCATTCTTTTATGGCTTTTGCTATTTCACCAACCTTTTGGTACTTATATTCCACTCCTCTAAAAGACTTGACCCCTTTCTTACCTCTCAGACCTCTTACTATACATGCACTATTTCTCCTTCCTCATGATCTTTCTACCGCATTCTTATTTCTGTCACTTCCAGTTGCCCACGTTCACCCGCTATTCACATCTAGAAAAGACACCTTTGACACTTTGTGAGGATTCACAGATCTTCCTTGCACAGGTTATATTAAATTTTTTTCGTATATCCAATACTGGATTGCAAACCGGAAAGAATCCATCTGTGCTGACTATCTAGCGGAGGTCAACTCGGCCAGGATGGAGTTTTACGTTCCTTCTCGTAAATTTTTCACTCCTAAGTCATTGTTTGATTGCTCTTGCTCCGATGCCTCTTCGCTCTAGGTGCAGAACGTATTGAACCAAAATCCTCTCTGCGAGTTCTGTAAAAATCTACACAGTACTCCAAGATAAATTAACACCATGAATGATTTTGCGAGGGATATTTTTTTGCTTTCTTCTTTTTAAGTTAAGGACACTTGCGAGAGGGAATCTTCGCTAGCCAGCTCAGCCGGATCAATTGCCTGCCACAGGAAAATTTTTTATTCTAGTAGCCACCTCGTTCCAGGGAAGCTTTCCTGTTGCAGCTGCTTCTGCCACAGATTCCTCATTTCCTCTTGACAGCGGGAGACTATATAAAGAATAATGTGCATCGAGTTTAAAAACTGAAAGAAAAGAAATTCAAAAAGCTTAATGTTTTAGACCGTCTCGCTTCCGCTCCTGACACACGTAAAAATCGATCGACTCCAAGATATCATCTAAAGAACAATGTACACTCGAGGGTGTCCTTTCAATGTACCCTGGGTGTGTGTGTCTGGAGTGCACTTTATTGACCTGGCCACCGGCGCTGCTCATGGCACCTCGCCTCTGCACAACCACAGAGGTAGAGAGGCAGGCGAGCATAATCGACAAGTACTGGGGATGCTTGTCGAGCCAGCTATGACCGGTAGCGGTGTTCCGTCGGAAAAGAACCTCACAACACGAAGCTCCTGGTTAAAGATGTGTTCAACCAGCGCTCATATACAGCAGGGTAAGAAGATTGATGGAGAGATAGAGAGAGAGAGAGAGAGAGAGAGAGAGAGAGAGAGAGAGAGAGAGAGAGAGAGGGAGTGTGTGTGTGTGTGTTTTTGTATCCACCCAGGAGAATCTACGGTAAGTTTGCTCTCTTTCTTTTTGAGGCTAGGCTCCTTAACCTCTTATCCGTCCTGGGTCGATCTGGCACTGACTTCAGCCAAATATCAAGTTTTCTTTTAAATGTTTCTCTAGTATTTCAAGGCATATTTCTAATGCCTCTTGACAGAGCACTGAATAATCCCTCTAGCTCTACTGAACGGCTTTCGGATGAATATGATTGATATTTCCTTATTTTTTTGTAAATTTCTTATATTCTTGCAGGCTTGATAACTCCGTTTCTTCCTTGCTGAGAGGCTTTTAAGTTCATAACTCCGTCCTCTATTCTTTCAGTCACTAAAGGTAGTTCACATGTTCCATCTTCTCAGTTATTCCTCAGAGGTGTTTTTGGATTCTCTCTAACTTTTCTATTTCAGTTTGTTTAGTAACCGTGCGACAGAGCGATATTAGATTTTGCTTTTTATGTATTTATTATAAATTTTCATCAGTAGTCTTTTCCCTCTTGCTGTGCTTGTAGTGTAAGTTCTCATTATCATACCACTCATTATTTCGCTTGATGGACCCATCTTCTAATGTGCCTTTTGAATCTTTGGATCAGTTATGATGACTTTTAGCTCTTTGATTCGTTCCCTTTCTATCCCTTTCCTTGCTGGACTCTTATACATTTTCATTATTACATTCTTAGCTGTTCCATGACTTATTTCCAAAAATCTATCTTCGTAAGGTTCCAAATTCACTCTTACCTGATTGTCCATTACTTATAATTTCTTTTTAAGCATATGTTTAGATCATTTTTTGAATAGCTGCTATTTTTTTGATGTCCAGACTTTGCCTCACTGGTAATATCATTGAAATCGCTGACTTTTCTTTGTCTTTTTTCTAGGAAGACGGCTGGAGCTCCATCGTAGCCCTCAGGTGAGTACTCTCTAAGCTAATTACTTACCGTGCATGTCATTATTATTTGATATCTCAACATATGTGACTGCGTTATTTTCGTGAATTGGTTAAACAGTTCGTCATCTATTTTCTCCTTACATTTTGACCTGAGTATTGAGTTGTGTTGTTCAGTTAACATATAGCATATTTACCTGAGGTCTTCTGCGTACGTTTCTCCAAATTTCAAAGGTTTGATTTCTGAATGCATTTTTTGGGGGATGGGGGCTTTATTAACGCGTGGGAATAGTAGCCATGATTTTTTATACGCACACACACACAAACTTTTATGCGACGTTAAAACGACATGACAGCTTTTTTTTTATAATGATCGATGCTAGAAAGGCAAAATCATGCACTAGTTCTGGTCGTTTTAGATGGAAAGCAGTTAAAATATGAGGAAAATTGTGTACCAGGGATTGATTTGAACACCACAAGTGTGTGCGAAGTACATACATTCATCCAGTTATATGGAAGAAACTCTTTCATAAACGACTGTCATAGTACAATCTCATATTACCACGCTGAAGATAATGGTCATGTGAGAATTGGTGAGAAGTGGCCGGTGGATGGTGAGTGAGGAGTGAGAAATGGCCACTGATTGGCGATGGAGAGAAAAGAAGTGGCCAGTGATTAGTAAAGAAAGTGTGTGAGATAATCACTGACTGGTGAGGTAGGCGTGAGAGGTAGCTACTGATTGGTGAGTAAAAGGGGGCGAGGACTGGTCACTGAGTGTAAAGGGGATGAACAGCAATGGCCACTGATTAGTGAGAGAGGGAAGGGTGGAAATTTGCCACTGAATGGTATTGTGGAGCGAGATTTGGCTACTGATTAGTAATGGATGGGGTGGGGTATTGGTTTTGGTTGGTAAGCGAGGTGAAAATTGGTATTGTTCAATGAATGCATGGATGAGCGCTGGGCTCTGCTTGTAAGTGGAGTATATAGAGTAGCTGGATATGGAATATATTTTTTATTACCGTAATGCATAGCTTTGGCGGCTATTACATACATAAAAAACATCATTTGTTTTAGATTTGTTGAAACATCTACATCACGTGAATTGCCATTTGCTGTAAAAGTTAGTTTATATCTTACCTCAGTTTGAATCATGCTAATGACAGCGAGGCCAAGGTATCAATAATCAACTATTAGCTTATCGTTTTGTTTTGTAGTTTTACATTAACTCCTTCCTGGCGCGTTTATACATCACGGAAAACATAACTTACTGTTGTATATTATTTTACTCTAAAGTACTGGTAAACCGGTCTTAAAACAGCGTTTATACTTCTTTAAAATGATAATGAATGAGACCACAAGGCTCAGAAACGTCCGGAAGACCTTTCGCCTGGTATTCTGTTGACTCCAAAAGTTCGTGGTGCAATCTAGTGGACAATACACAACAGTAAGAGTCACCCACAAGGGCAGGATATCTGCTTCGGACCCGGCCTGCCAGCCCACCAGTTACAACGTATTATTGACCTTTCTGAAAAATCGTCTCCGGCACAAAGCTAAATGCATCATCCAACTCGTTGGCTCTGTGATCCAATAATCTATAATTCAATAAATTCACTGGCTTTCGAAAAGCGAAACTGCTGGCTGTAAACAGGAATCCTCCATAATTCACGAGTGTTTGGAAGGCTTCTTGAGAGATACGCTGCACTGTCTGCAAGGCTTTTCACATCCTTTGATATTTTAGAATTATTTACGAGGACTCTTATTTCTCGGATGGGTCCCTGACCCCGGTGGGGGAATGGCTTCAATTCACCTTGCAAGATAGAAATACTCGTAAAACATGAGATCTGATCTGCACAGCTTTGTGGATAGTATTGAGACCGTGCACAAAGTACTTTCACAGTAACACGGGATATTTTCTGTAATGCATTTATGACTGATGAATACTCAGGGCCTTTTAGTGTCTACTTCATGGTGATTGTGAGCTAAAACCGGGAGAATACTAACTCATGAGTACATTGATTCATCTGATTCATCGCCATAAATGGGTTTATCTCTCTGTGCAGTTGCTTCCTCGTTAATCACTAGACATCCGTATCCTTGTGCGTGAATTCAACCCTCATGTCGACTGTGAATCAGTCGTCTGTGTAGGATGATTTGCCTTTGTTCTACCCTCGGTGATGTGAACGGGTGCTGCTGCTGTGACCAAGAGATCATAAACCACAAATACACTTTTGTTTGTGTTACAGGGAAATTTGCACGAGTTTTACACTCTAAAGGAAAATGAAACTCTCAGTCCCACACTTGACTGGGGAGAGACTGGTGGTATTACCTTAAACAGGCCACTAGTCTCGTTATCCCATGTGTCCTCTGCTGACTGTGAAGGCTAGAGATACTAAAATTGGGTCATTTGATTTTCCTTGCATCTTTAACCCTGATATTCCTCTTAGATAGTCATTTGTGACCAATGTCAAAGCTATAACCGTTGTTAGCAAAAACACGTGACGAATATTTAGCATTATGGATTATGCTCCGTCAGGGGTAATTTAAGTGAAGCGTGTTCCTGTGTGTGGTGTGTGTGGTGGAGATCTGATTTCGATGGCTGGGCTGGTATGGGTGGCAGCAATGGTATGAGGAGCAGGGATGGGTGTACTGGACTGAGAATATAATGGTAGCAAAGATAAAGATCCGGTAGGGATGGTAGCGTTAGTATGAGTAAAAGTGAGGGTACGTGCCACCAGGAAGACTGGAATGACATAGATGGTGTGGCTGGCAGGAATGTCATACGTGTGGAAAGAATGGTCAGGACTTTTGTAGGTGCTTGGTCTTCGCCCAAGACAATGTGATAATCACGCGAGACTGTCTTGCGTAAAGAAATGTATTCACTGGCGGAGCTGAGAAACGAGACAGATCCTGAAGAAGTAGACGCCGGCGAGGTGCTCCGACAACGTCTCATTCGTAGGGCGCTGCTGTTGTGCGCACACACGGATAATGTAGATAACACAGGAGGAAGAATAGAACGCGCACTCCTGTCAGTTATGTATTCTTAGTGCTCACATATCCAGAAATATGTGGCAGCGCCACTCTGTGTGTACATAGAAATAAGGCGGATATATGATGGCAGTATTGTGTTGTGTGTGTCGGGAAACAGGAAACTGTACGACAGAAATATTGTTTCTTTTTCCGTGTGTGTGTGTGTGTGTGTGTGTGTTCTTGTTTGCACAGACGCACAGTCAATCGATGACCTGGTGCTGGATGTACAAAAAACATGAACACCATTTGTACAAGGAACAGGAACAGGGGCGCTACTTGTTCTAGGCTGTGCACAAGATTGTGAACGTTACATTTGGGACTCCGTGTTCACCAAAACACACCTGTGTAGGCTCTGTCGCTTGTAACGTGTCCGGGGAAAGACAGTACAAATGATTCGTGGGAGAGAGAGAGAGAGGGAGAGAGACCTTTTACGAATTCTTATGGCGAGATGTTACGGAAGGGCAAGGCCAGCGCGTAGCGATCACTGCAGAGTTATGAAGCAAGGGTGGTGTTAGTTAACGCGTTTTCAAAAGTGGCTCGTATGAGATGGCGAGACTGTGTGCATGTGGATTGTTTGCCAGCAGACCACGCGTGGCTGAGGTTGAAATATAGAACAGCTTGGGCTTACAGGTGAGGCCTGACACGCGCGGTGCACAGCCACGCACTGACTCCCCCGATACCAGCAGGTCCTCCCAGGTCAAGTGGGTGTCTAACCACGAGAGAGAGAGAGAGAGAGAGAGAGAGAGAGAGAGAGAGAGGGAGGGAGAGAGACCAGAAGGAGAAACATCTCGACGAAAGCACGAAATTTTAAGTCTCCTTTGCATCACGCTTCCCCTTCCAGAAAAAACCTTGGACTAATTACCCAGGCTGTTGTTACCTCCTTAAAATCACGGAGACGGAGTTTCCCTTTTCC